>VDFB02269536.1:0-14303 GCA_007258455.2 Sequoia sempervirens | reverse complement strand
TAACACAAGGATCTCGGGGAGATCTCTCAGCGACTATGTGAAGTCTCACCGACGGCAGAGGTTTTGGTAAGATGTCTCAGTGATGAAGATAGGTCTCACCGATAGAAGTATTCTCTTGGTGCCTTTGTGGTGACAAAAGACTTCAGTGTGAAGTCTTGGCGACTTGGAAGAGTCTTGCCGAAAGTCTACGGGTAAGTCATGGGCACTCGGTGAAAGGTCTTAGCGAAAGACATAAGTCTTGCTGACTCAGTAAGACTTGGGTGTGCTCAGAGTGAGGTCTTGGCAAGAGCGATAGTCTTGCCGAATGGAAAACTCATGACGACATGACTTGAAGACTTCGATATCAGGTCTTGGCGATCTGCAGTAGTCTTGCCGATGCCATTTCTGAAATCGATATGACTTGTGGCATTCAGTATGAGTCTTGCTGATGAGAAATCTCTTGCCGATAAAAATGAAATGGATGTTGATAGTTTCAGTATGACTCATGGCGTTCGTCATATCATCCTGTCATCTGTTGGGAGTCATGCCGATATTGATATGGAGACTTTGTGGCATCAGGGAGACACTGTAAGTGTCTCACCGATATGCCAACAAAGTTGAAGTTTCTTTTGACCGTTTGACCTTCCTATGTGGCATCTTGTGGACCAATCAGAGGAAGCAAAATTCAAACAGTTGGCGGTTTGATTTTTTGCATCAGCTACGATGCTGGAGCTGAGCTGGATGCAAGGAAAAATAAATTTCTCGGAAGGAAATTGTCTATGATGGGCAATGGTGGATAAGGATGAACAGAGGACAAAAATCAGAATGTGGTAATATTTAAAGGATAGCATTCTGAGTTGAAAGGGATGAGTGAATCAAATTGTTGAGAGCATTTCTGTAACTGGATGAACAGTAAATGAAGGTACTGTGAACTAATACCAGAGAGTTGTATCTCTGATTGTATGTAATTGTTATTCTTGTAATACAAAAGGAATTGACTTAGTGTGGTGGTTTTTTCCTGAAAGGGTTTCCCACGTAAATCTGTTGTTCATTGTCTTTGAAGTATCTTCTCTATTTCTATAAATCTTTCATGTGTGTCTTAATTAGATTGTAATTTGAAAATTAGAAGTACTGTATGCATTCTCCCCTGTGGTTTTGATGTTAGAAGGGTGCTTCACTTCCTGTTGCTTACCTTGGGAATATGCCATTGTGAGGATAAATAGAGGAATTAGTTAATTAAAAGAAATGAATTTCATGTGCAACTTGGTTAGTTGACCATGGGTTGATTTAACTCTTGAGGAGTTAAAAGCTAGAGGATTTGTTAATGTTGATTAGAAAGTGATTTAGGATTAATTAATTGGAATGGGTTATTGGATTGTGACATTTGATTTGATTTGATCAAATGAGAGGACTTTGGGAGGATTTAATTAAATGACTTGATTTAATTAAATATGATGTTCAAACATTAGTTAGAAGAAAGGTGAATTAATCTAATAAATTTAATTATTTGATTAATAGTAGAAATTGCTAATTTTAACTAAATAATATTGATTATTTAATTAATTGGTTAGTTCAAGATGATTTAGGAAGAAATGATGTTAATTAATTAGAATTAGATGTATAGTATCAATCAGGACTTTTTAAAGTGTCTACATTATGTAGGTGATGTTGACTCATGAAAGTCCACTATCAAGTTTAATTTTGTGTTGATTTTGGTCCAAATGCATGGTCTTGCAAGAATAAAATTTCTATTAAATTATCATCCATTGAAGAAGGATCAAGGTCTAGTTCTATCCATCCATGAGGTTTTGAGTCTTTGATATATTGTGATTGACTTTGTTCTACCACCTAATATTCCTATTCCGCTTTGGTGTGATAACCAAATTTCCATTCAGAATGCACATAACCCAATTGATCATTAGAGGACAACACATATCAAGTCACATGTATGTATTTCATTCAACAACTTATCCATGATGGTCATTTCTCCTTAGACTATTTTCTTACAAAGAGTAGGCAGTAGACATCGTCACTAAACATTTGGCAATCACCTTGTTATCTTTAGTTGTAATCGATTCTTGGAGTGAAGGAATTTGTCTTCAATTCTTAAGCCATCCATTTTGTTTACATCTCTTTCATGGAGAGGATATTTTTTATGAGGTTTTCTCCATTTTTTTATTATGAGAGATGTGCATATTTATTTGTACATGGATGCCTCATCAAGCCTAGTTTCCAAGACCCATTTCTTTTTTTCATGCATTAGTTTAGTGCCTTCTTAAATTGCACTTAAGGTGGGTGTTGGTGTAAACATGGTACTTTATCTAACTTGTTAGACTTTAGGACTTATTCACACCTTATTGTAAAGCTTAGGTCATTTTTTACTTTTTGTCTCATTTCATAGGATTTATACACTTGGAATATTATTATATACTTGAGGAGTTTTTCCCTTTCTAATAAAACAAGGTTAATATTTTGATTGTATTATTATTGTAATTACCTTTTTTGAGTCAATATACCTATTTTTTATTATAACTCTCATTTGTGGAAGGTTTTTTTCTTTTTTTGATAGATTATTGTACATATGGATTCACCATTACACCAAAAATCATGGTTTTGATGATGTGGAAAAATCATTAGACATACAATCTTGGTGGATATAAATTGGGTAGGTTGCTTGGATAGTCAAAGATCATCTGGTAGCTATGTATTTTCTTTTTCTAGCAATGTAATGACTTGAATGAGTAAGAGGAATCCTATAGTTACATTTTTCACTACCAAAGAAAAGCATATTGCTACTACACATTCCTCTACAGAGGTTATATGGTTATATAGACTTTATGTAAGTATTGGTTTTGATTGCAAGGTTATCAAAATTGGTTGTGACAATCAAAGTACTATTTTTTTAGCTAGGAATCAATTGTACCATTCTTGTAATATGCATTTTTATGTTCAGTATCGCTTTGTGTGGGAGATGGCAACAAATGGTAAGTTATTATTGTAAAATGTTGGTACTTAAGAAAATGTAGTAGATTCCTTCATGAAGCCAATGGATATGGATAAGTTCTCTTGATGCAAGAAGGCCATGGGATTTAAATATTGTATTTAATTTATTTGTGTTTCCTATGGTTGTATTTGTAGTGTATAATTTTAACTGGGAGAATGTTATGATTAATGATGTAGGAGCATCTAGGTGCATAAGCAATCCCGCACATCAAAAAAAATATTTAAGTAAATTGTTATTTTGAAATTTTTGTTTTGGTTTGTGGTGTCATCTTGAGGGTGAGAAATCTAATTATTTAAAAAAATCCCTCAAATGAAAAATATTTTGTGTGGATTTGAATTTAATTCTAATTCAAAATGAAAGTGCTAAGAGGTGAGAATTAATGAAATATTGGGAGTTACAAAATCCCACACCCAGGCCTGAGGTAGCTATTATTGCGTGATGTAACTCCATGATACATTTTTAAAAAAATTGCATTGAAATAATGATAAGAGTTGTAGGTGCCAGAAAAGGAGGTAGTGGAATGGGATTGTGGAGAAGCAAATAGGGAAAATGAATTTTTTTTTGCAGAAAAAATTAATGAGGGAGGTTACCCACACCTAATAAGTAATAAGGAGCAATCTAGATGTTTGACTAGCATTCTGGGTAGAGGAAGATGGCCTGGGGTCATAACTATGAGACCCAGTCCCAGTAAAACAGCTATAAGTTTCTCGTACAAGATCAAAATCAAGATTTTCAAAATGATTTGGAAAGCTAAAAATGAGGCACACTAAACCCAAAAACCATTTGAGGAGATTCAAAAAAATGAGGGAGCACATGGGTAGACAAAATGTGACAGGTTTTAGAAGCTAAGACAAAAAGAAGATGACAGTGTGGAGTTCAAGAGTAATGTGTAAAGACTTTGGAGAAAAGGTATGAAGAGTTTTGGAGCAATAAAAGGAAGTTACAGGAAGATCCCACTGAGTAGATTTGAATCTTTTATGTATTGATAAAATGATGTAATGTCTCAAGTTGATTGAATGCAATTAAAAAATTGAATATGTTTGCATTTTCTTTGGCTCTATGAATTGTATTTGTTGCAACAGAGATTTTGTTGCATTGTGTTTATGAGAAACAATTGTGTTACTTCATTAGTGGTATCAAAGAAGGAGTTCTTGAGTGTGTAGATAGAGCGCTGAACGTGAGCCAGTTTGCACCAAGGCCTAGTGGTGGAGTGTGTGTGGTGTGTAGACCGATCGTCAAATGTGAGGCAGTCTATACTTGAGAAGTTGAAGATTGAGAGTGTGCACGGAAAGTGTTTGAAAAAATGTCTTGGAAGCCAAGAGAATGTTTTGCGATGAAGAAAGAATTTATAGAGCCACAAAAAGAGAATCAAGAGCCCATCCAAAGGAATAATTTATTCCAAACAAGGTGTAAGGTGAGTGGGAAATGTTGCAAAGTCATTGTGGACAGTGGTAGCACCAATAATATTATATTCGAAGAGATGGTAGACAAGCTAAAATTGAAAAGAATTAAGCATCCTAGTCCATACTACATTTCTTGGTTGCAAAGAGATTGCTTAGAGATATGGGTAAGTGACCAATGTGTGGTTGATTTTCAAATTCGTAGATATAAGGATGTGATTGTATTTGATATAGTACCTATGGATATATGCCATGTTTTGTTGGGTAGACTAGGGTTGTATGATCGAAGAGCTCTACATGATGGTAGGAAGAATACATATAGCATCATAAAGGATGGGGAAGAATATGTTTTGAATCCCTTGCAAGATAGGCAAGAGGAAGTGGCAAAAGAATTTGTAGCAAATAATAAGGATAGAAAGGAAAATAAAATGGGAAGGGTTGAATCTTATTGTTCTTTTGATATTGATATGTTTACAAGTGAAATTTTGTGTGCAGGGAAGAAGGATGAAAAGGAAAATGTGGAAATCCTTGTTCAAAAGGATAAAGAGGGAAAAGAAGAGGACAGTGCAACAATGATTAAGGATGGTGAGTGTCCTTTGGAGGACTTGAAAGTAATGGAAAATGAAAGTGCAGTTAAGAGTGAAGGTGAAGAAGATATGGCAATAGGCAGTGGTGAAGAAAAGGTTGAAGAGAAAGAGGTAATACAAAATATGTTTCATTTTTATGATGAAGATGAGAGTGGATCTTGTGTAGATAAAAACATTTTAGCAGTAGAAAAGGAATGGCAAGTGTTGACAGAAGGTGGAGTGAAGATTACCTCAAAAGGTAATGAGGTGAATCATATTTTGATGAATGCTTTGATGAGGTTGAGAATGATATTGCAACAAAGAATGAGGAAAAAGATGTTGGGCAGCAAACAAGAATGAGGTAAATTTTCATTTTGAATTTAGTTTTAATGATTTTATACCTTCTTTAGTGAGTGTAGAAGAGGATTTCAAGCAAGAAGAGAGTATGCAGATGGAAATTTATAATTTCCATGGAGTAGTAATTGCATATTTGTATGAGGATGTAGTGGATTTTGATTGTTATTTAGATTTAATACATATTTGGATGTAGAATTTGTAGAGGATGTTGCAGGTGAAACTTGGTGGAGGTGGTCGATTTATGGTGGACTGAACCCCAGAAAAGCAAAGAGGAGAATGTATAGTATTAGGAGAAGGATGGTACATGGTGGATACAATTCCACGAGAGGAGAGATGAATGGAGTGAAAAGTTGTCAGAGAATGAGGTTGGTTGTTCTAACTGAGTGTTGGAAGAAGAGAAAGAGGAAATTTCAAAAGAATAAGAAAGAACAGTGGATCCAAAGAAAACACATGGTCTTCAAATGTTCATGATTTTTCAACACATGAAGCATTTCACTTACCCCAGGTGTTTGATGCAGGAGCATCTAGGTGCATAAGCAATCATGCACATCAAAAAAATATTTAAGTTTTGTTATTTTGGTTTATGTTTTGGTTTGTGGTGTCATCCTATAAGTGAGAAATCTAATTATTTAAAAAAAAATCCTCAAATGTGCAAAATATTTTGTGTGGATTTGAATTTAATTCTAATTCAAAATGAAAGTGTTGGGAGGTGAAAATTAATGAAATATTGGGAGTTACAAAATCCCACACCCAAGCATGAGGTAGCTATTATTGTGTGATGTAACTCCATGATACATTTTTAAAAAAAAATGCATTGAAATAATGATAAGAGTTGCAGGTGCCAGAAAAGGAGGTAGTGGAATGGGATTGTGGAGAAGCAAAATAAGGAAAATGAATTGATTTTTGCAAGAAAAAAAATTATGAGGGAGGTTACCCACACCCAATAAGTAATAAGGAGCAATTTGGATGTTTGACTAGCATTTTGGGTAGAGGAAGATGACATGGGGTTATAACTATGAGACCCAATCCTAGTAAAATAGCCATAACTTTCTCATACAAGATCAAAATCAAGATTTTCAAAATGATCTGGAAAGCTGGAAATGAGGCACACCAAACCCAGAAACCCTTTGAGGATCTATCAAGAAAAATGAGGGAGCATGGGTAGACAGAATGTGACGGGTTTTGGAAGTTGAGACAAAAAGAAGAAGATGACAGGCGTGGAGTTCAAGAGTAATGTGCAGAAATTTTGGAGGAAAGGTATGAAGAGTTTCGGGGCAATAAAAGGAAGCTACAGGAAGAGACTGTTGAGTAGATTTGAATCTTTTATGTATTGAGAAAATGATATAAATGTCTCAAGTTGATTGAATGCAATAAAAAAAATTGAATATGTTTGCATTTTCTTTGGTTCTATGAATTGTATTTGTTGCAACAAATATTTTGTTGCATTGTGTTTATGAGCAGCAGTTGTGTTACTTTATTTAACCTTGCAAATATTATGTATATTTTATGTGTCTCCAAGACTTTTAGAAGGTTTTTATCGATGCCTAAGGTGTAGTTGGGGAAAATATTTGTATAAATAGGATTCTCCTAGAATCTTGATATTAGTTTTTATATGCAATCATAAAGATGGAGCACTACAGTCATGTTTATATTTGACTTTAGACTCAATAAATATTATTTCCCAATTCTAGGAATTAGGATTAAGGAGCGGAGAATCTTGTCATAATGGATGGGATATGTACATGAGTTATCATCTCTCAAATGTAGTACTATAGTGATTCATCAATGATTTATAGTCTAAATATGTATTTGAGGTTACATATACTATCTAAGAATGCGTCAATTTTTTCATGTGATGTCCATGTGAAATCATGGATCATGTTTAGTATTCTTAAAAAATACTAACCAAGATGGGTTTGGGGTTTTTGCATGATGTCATGGTTTTGATGTCCGTGTTATTTTGATAAAAAAATTATAGTTTTGTCTCTCTTTGCCTATATATTAGAGTAACGAGAAAGAAGATTATGATTATATTTATAGGTACACAGGTGTTTTCAAAGTGTTGAGTGAAGTGTGTTAATATTGTATCTTGTTCATTGAATATTAATACATACATTTCTTCTTTCTTTAGTTTTTTTTTCCTAAAAGGGTTTCTCCATATAGTTTTTTAGTTATATGTTGCAACTTAATATTTTTTTTATTTTATTATATTTTTTATTTTTTCTTCCATGCATAATCTTCTATGTGTATCTAATGTTGACTAACTAAATCTCATATTTGCATACACTTGGAAAAGTTTGTATTAAAGTAGTTTCATCTTTTTTTTTTAATAGGAAGCACAAAGGTGTGTCTCACTTGTGGGCCACTTGAAAATTCAAGAAATAAAATTTCATCAAAAATATGACACCTTTAATTGAAATTCCTTCAATCAAAGGAATTCCTATATCTATGTGGGCAAGGACCTTTAATTGAAGGTTAGGGTCCAATTGAAGGTCTTAAATTTTTTTAAAGATTGGTTATTTTTATCCCACCTCCTCCCTCTTTGATAGCCACAAACCTTGAATTAAAGGTGCTTGTTGACACATAGGTGGAATCCATTTCCCTCTGAACCACATTGAATGATTTCATTGACCAAATTACCTATTCAAATCATATTTTTAGTACCAAAGTAGGTCAATATAACCCTCAAAGAAAGCTTTTTTAAAACTAGGAATTTTAGTATATTTTATTTTATTATTATATTTATTTTTATTTTATAAATCAATATAAGTTCAACAAAAAGATAATGACACTTTTATTTGATAAAGCGTAATAAATAAATAAAATTTAAAAATTGAAAAGTGATATTATCCTCATATTATCCATCTTTCAACAAAATAAATAAATCAATTAAATTGGATGTATACAAAAGAGAAAAATGTCTAAATATTATTTTATTTTTTTATTCAAGGGTAAACACTTTTGACGTGAGCTATGAACTGGATATAACCATTCAACAATACCACCCCGAGGTTTGAACCTTGGTGGCAAGAACAACAATGCCACCTATAAACCATCACACCATGCCATAAAAGAAATGTCTAAATATAATTGTTCTCATTTGAAAATTAATTAATAAATCAAATATGCAACAAAAAATTTATGCATTGGATATATGTTCATGATGCAATTAAAATTTATGAAAATGTATAAGTGAAATTACAAATTAAATATGTAACAAAAAAATGTGCACCTTATATGTAATGATCTAGTTAAAAAAAATTATGAAAATGTTTATTTCTAATTGAAGTAATGTGTTATAAGAAAATAATATATTATAAATGAAATAAGCATTACAATTTTATTTTATTTTAAATAATAACTTAAATATCAATGTTAATAATTTGTGTTAAATTTTTTATAAAAAATATTAAATTTTTATCTCAAGTTATGTATTACAGATAAATATTATTCATTTAAAAATAATTTATTAACAAATATTTAAAAATGAGGTAAAAAAAAATTAAAATATTAAAAATTGATTCTACATAAATAAATAAAAATCACACAACTCATTAATTTGCATTATCTTTAAATTATTAATAATTTATTAATTATAATTGATAGAATATAGATAAATTAAAAATACTTATTTTCATGCCGCACTTAGACCAAAAAGTGAGATAGACCTTTATGCTTCCATCATTATAAGTCAACATTGTTTTAGTTAAGAAGGGGAATTGAAAAGTTCTTATATTGGCCAAGTAATGGCAGCTTGATTACACTCTCTATAACAATGTTGAAAGAACTAATGTTTTAAAATGTAAAAAAATTTAAAACCTCCAATCATTAAAAGAGTTATTAATCTATCTCATTATCACTAAGTGGGAATCCCCCTCCACTTCTAGATACTTGTATTCATTGGATAATGTTATTATAAGATCTTCTAAAGAATTAATGCTTCAACTTTATTGTTCATCTTGAATCCATCAAAATAAGATCCACCATGTACAAACAAACCTTGAGAACATTCCAAAGTGTCTACTCTTACCAAGCATAAATTACCTTTTAAAATTCAATTTAAAATATCTTTTGAAAACTTCTAATAAACGTTACATCTTTTATAATTTTCAATCATCCATGTTTAACAAGAAACAAATATAATATTTATTAAACTTATCACAAAATATTTTTAATAAATTTTGAATTCCTTTAAAATAATAATAATAATTAAATATGTTTTTTCTTCATAATAAACTTTTTTAAAACATCTCAAATATCAATCATAAAATTATTATTTTCTAATCTATTTATTAATATTAAATTATTTATTATTTAAAAAATTATATATACCTTTAACAATAAAAATTATATTATAAATATAAAACTCTTGCAAAAGAATCACTCCTCTAAAACTATATTCCAACTTTATTTATAACCCAAAAAAAACATGTTACCCTAAAACACATGATTTGAAGACTCTTCTCCTTCCCACCATATCAAAATAAATAAGTTGCATATTTCATATCCTCAAATGATTACAACCCTTTCGAAAGCTTAATTAAGTTTTAGGCTCCAACAAATTCTGCAATGCCATAGTAAAATTCGTTGGTTTTTCTCAATTATATATAACTAACAATAACAATTAATCTTACTTATAATAATTATTATTAGTAATAAAAAAAACTCTTGACAACAAATGAAACTACTCACTTTACAAGGTATGGCCGTCTATGTATTGTTCTTGTATTCGCTGACGATTATCTGCCCACCATAATCGCGCTTGTATCTCGGTAAACTTCTCTCGACTGAACAAATTTAAAATACACAACTAAATTAATTAAATATTAAAATCCGAAATAAAATGGGTAAAAAATGGTTAGAGACTTCATACAATCAATGTAACGAATCAAATCTTTGCAGTCCACCAACAGAAAATCTTTGTAAATCTTTCAAACGACCGAATTCTTTTTTAAATGGATAAAAATGCAACCTGAATCTGACACGCTTCACTTCCCTTGCACCGCTTGGGGAAGAGTAAATGGTAATATACACGCCGGGCTCGTCTTCTTCCACCCACTCGGCCTCTTGTTCTTGTTCCTGTTCTTGATCTTGCTCTTGCTCTTGTTCGCTCGAGTTAGTGGCGCTATGCATTGAATATTTGTCGCTGCCGCTCTGCAAGTCGTCTGATCGATCCGTGTCGCGCGAAGAAGTTGCAGACACAGGCCTTATCGGAAGAATGTTTTCACTGGCCTCCTGTACTTTACCGTCTCTCTGTACCATATACAATTCAGAAAAACTGTCTCTCCAACACTTAATATTCATGTTTTAAGTTGAGAAATTTTAATATTTATACCTCTTCGCCATGAGATCTGGGAGTGTCGCCAGTTTCACCCTTGCTGTTAGGACGGACGTTATACAGCTCCAAAACTTTTTCTTGGTTTTCTGTCCACCACAGCTGAGCTTGCCTCTTGTTGAACAATTCCCGGCTGCAGTTGCCACACAAACGAAGATTTATCAGAGCAGACGATTTAAATTTTACCTAGATAGACCCTCCCGCAGGATAAATTTTCCAGCCATATGATAAAACAATGGCCATTATTGGTCACAAAAACAGCAGAATACCGTCGTGAACGTGTGCAATGATTCCGCTACTGACATATTTCTTATCTGTCAGTATTCGTGATTTTGTGCGCATTCAAGTCAGTTATCAGAACACAGAGCCGTATACGTTACGGCGAAATCAATCAGACTTTACATTTTGATGTCGGAATCTCGGTCTTAAAAGAAAACTTTATGCTTTCATACCGTAATCTTTGCGACAGTTCGTACATACTTTAAGATCATCCGTAAAATATGGTGAGAATTGATCAAATTTGACTCAGTTTGACCTCCGGCCCTACCAGTCAATATCAAAGAATAAATATATAGAATTTGCCTAAAGTCGAGCAAATTTCGTGTCAAATATATTATTCTACGCGACGGTGTACATGCATTCCTAGCTCTACGGAATGCACTCCAACCTCTCTGGACTGAATCGGCACCTTTCACGTTTGGAAATTTGGGCATATACAACAATAATTTGGCCATAAACAACATTCTGCGGAAATTTTTACCTTTTGTCCGACACAGTCATGTACAAAAATTTGACAGTGTTTTACAGTGAAAATGTACAAGCACGATCATACGGCCAACATATTTAACCCCCAACTGTAATTTGTTAAAAGTACGTTAGCAGATCTGAAAAAAGTAAAACAGCAAAACGGCCCTGGAAATTCACAGTCCGCATATTTAGGGGTTTTGGCCGTATAATAAAGACAGTATTAGAGCGGCCGAATGTAATAAATGTAGTATTCTGTAAATTTCATTTGTGTTGTTTAGTAGAAACTGTATAATTCATCTGATGCTATTTAACCCTCAAAGATTTTGCAGTGCGATACAATCTTCTTAAGTTCTAGTGGCTAGGAGAGCGATCGGTAGGAGACTGAATAATTTAGTTCTCGGTGGACAAAATCAGTGAGGATTAAGAATGAAATTTACAAGACTAGACAATCCTTTTTAAATTTTAATGGTTAGTGACGAAAGGGCTTGTGAATTGCAATGTGTAAAATAAAAAATAGTAAACCCCTGCCACGTTAAATGTAGAACATTTTTTATCAGTCTGAGAATAGTCAGCTGTTGTCTACGCAGTTTGCCCGCTATTTTTCATTTTCCAAATATTTTAACCTACGTGATGGCTATCTAGCACTGTTAGGGAGAATAACTTCTATAGCTCATTGCTTTATATACAAAGTTCAAACATGACTTGACATAATGGAATCACAGAAACAATGTAGCCTATTCACAAATTTTGTTCTTTCATTTACAAAAATTTGTCAGAAATTTTTCAAAAGAAGCTCTTACAATTAAATTTTGGTTTCACAGGCAAAAAACATATCCAAATTCCTGCAACAATGATTACAATTAAAATTCTCATTTCACAGACAAAAAGTATATACAAATTCCAGCAGCAAAGTTTAAAAGAGGTTTCATTACCTGAATCTGATGCGTTTAAGCTGATTTTCTCCTCCATCGAGAGAAACTAAGGTTATAATGACGCCTGGTTCGACGTGTGATACCCACTCTTTGCACTCGCCGTCCTGTTCTTCTTCTTCCATTGGTTCTGATACATTGTTAAACTTTGGCGTGCCATTGCTTGAAGAATTTGAGCTGCGGAGAACATCGGTTTTGGAAGAAGATAAAACATTGGACGGGCGAGCGGAGGTCGAACCTCCTCCGCTTGGAGTTGCGCTTTCAGATCCTGTTAACTCTGACTCCAGCATACATCTCAGCTGTCCCTCACGGCTGAGGCCTGATGGCTTGCTGTACCGATACGATCCAGAGACCTTTAATGCCATGTCTTTGATCTACACCAGATACAGTCCATCATTGCCATTAACATGCATAAAAATCGTGTTGACACTATCTTTAGTATGAAGTTTTCGGGAAAAAGAGCTGTGTAAAGATTTTATATTAACGTTTGGGATCAAACTGGTGATCCATCATCCACATGAAGATGAAAACGATATTTAAGGATCGTGGATGATAACTCTTTATATCCATAATTCTCTCAGATTATGCATTATATCACTAAAAGATATTTGAAACATTGATATAAAATCTTCTACACATCTTTATCTTCTCTCTAACCCTATGCTTTTAAAACAAATATGTCGCTCCGGACATGGGAATGTAGAATGCTTATGGCCTGCAAAATAAAGCTACGTGAAATTGCTCCACCACAAATCTTTAAAGGACCTCAAGATGCCGTGTCTGACGATTTCAAAGAAGGAAAACTCAGAAAAACGTAACCTTCTCTAAATTCATCCATTTCATAGAGAAAACCAAAACACAAAATCTTTAAAAAAAGGTAAGGGAAGGGACCTGAGCAGTAAGATTCTTGATGGCCTCTCTAGAGGCCGGAGATCTGGGAGTGGAAGAGCCATCCTCGTCCATGCCGTCATTGAGCCGCTTCGAACAAGCAATGCAAGCCAACATACTTGCCGATCAAACCTCAAAACCCTAGATTTTCTCCTCAAACTCAACAATCGCCCACTTCAATCCCTCGTTCGAATAGTTGTTTTCTTACAGCCGCACCGCGTCTAAATCTTTTCACAACTTCATGAATTTTCTGGTCATGATCGCAGTAACTTCTATAAAGCATCACAAATTCAATGAACATGAAAACAGAAACCGATAAAGCAGGACCTTTCTGCAACTTTCAAAAACATTGGTTAAAGAAATGCACAGTTCCTTTAGTCGTTTGACTTCAAAACCCAAATCCATTTCATTAGGGAACAACTGTAGCTACCACTAAACCCAAAAGGAACTGAACAGTAATAAGTAAAAGATAGTTTTCTCACCAACTCCATACAGAATTTCACTCCCGGCGCAGATCAGTAAACGAATGTACAATTTGAATCAAAAGCTATCATCCAAATCTTACCTCTAATTCGGATTAAAATCGTCTGAAAATCGCCGACTCCACTTTTGTAACATTCGTCTGTGCCATTCGAACTCTGGACCTGTTTGAAACAAAGCCCGCGGTTAACATTAGACATAGGATTTGCCAGCTGTACTGACGGAGTGCAGCCTGTCATCTCCGCCGTTATGTCGACTGACGGCCCCGAGCACGTGCGTCTGAAATTACGAAAAATAATTTAATTAATTCCTTTCCAGTTTGAATTTGAATAGAATAATAGTATATCGTGGGCGCATCATTGTCGAGGGTCCTATGTCTTAACTAATTAATGGCCTCCGGATCTGAAGCGACCAACATAAATTATTAATGCACAATTTGTCGGAACGAGGCAAGGAACATTTCAAGTATTCAAATGTTGTTTCTTTTCTTTTTGCATTTCAAAGCTTAAAAGCCCCTTATGCACCAAGATTCTGTCGCCGACGCAGGCTTGGCTTTTGGAAGACATATGTGTTGTTTTCATCGGAAAATACTTGTATAATGCATAGTTTACCTGGATA
>VDFB02269535.1:0-94550 GCA_007258455.2 Sequoia sempervirens | reverse complement strand
ATAGGGAAAATGAATTTTTTTTTGCAGAAAAAATTAATGAGGGAGGTTACCCACACCTAATAAGTAATAAGGAGCAATCTAGATGTTTGACTAGCATTCTGGGTAGAGGAAGATGGCCTGGGGTCATAACTATGAGACCCAGTCCCAGTAAAACAGCTATAAGTTTCTCGTACAAGATCAAAATCAAGATTTTCAAAATGATTTGGAAAGCTAAAAATGAGGCACACTAAACCCAAAAACCATTTGAGGAGATTCAAAAAAATGAGGGAGCACATGGGTAGACAAAATGTGACAGGTTTTAGAAGCTAAGACAAAAAGAAGATGACAGTGTGGAGTTCAAGAGTAATGTGTAAAGACTTTGGAGAAAAGGTATGAAGAGTTTTGGAGCAATAAAAGGAAGTTACAGGAAGATCCCACTGAGTAGATTTGAATCTTTTATGTATTGATAAAATGATGTAATGTCTCAAGTTGATTGAATGCAATTAAAAAATTGAATATGTTTGCATTTTCTTTGGCTCTATGAATTGTATTTGTTGCAACAGAGATTTTGTTGCATTGTGTTTATGAGAAACAATTGTGTTACTTCATTAGTGGTATCAAAGAAGGAGTTCTTGAGTGTGTAGATAGAGCGCTGAACGTGAGCCAGTTTGCACCAAGGCCTAGTGGTGGAGTGTGTGTGGTGTGTAGACCGATCGTCAAATGTGAGGCAGTCTATACTTGAGAAGTTGAAGATTGAGAGTGTGCACGGAAAGTGTTTGAAAAAATGTCTTGGAAGCCAAGAGAATGTTTTGCGATGAAGAAAGAATTTATAGAGCCACAAAAAGAGAATCAAGAGCCCATCCAAAGGAATAATTTATTCCAAACAAGGTGTAAGGTGAGTGGGAAATGTTGCAAAGTCATTGTGGACAGTGGTAGCACCAATAATATTATATTCGAAGAGATGGTAGACAAGCTAAAATTGAAAAGAATTAAGCATCCTAGTCCATACTACATTTCTTGGTTGCAAAGAGATTGCTTAGAGATATGGGTAAGTGACCAATGTGTGGTTGATTTTCAAATTCGTAGATATAAGGATGTGATTGTATTTGATATAGTACCTATGGATATATGCCATGTTTTGTTGGGTAGACTAGGGTTGTATGATCGAAGAGCTCTACATGATGGTAGGAAGAATACATATAGCATCATAAAGGATGGGGAAGAATATGTTTTGAATCCCTTGCAAGATAGGCAAGAGGAAGTGGCAAAAGAATTTGTAGCAAATAATAAGGATAGAAAGGAAAATAAAATGGGAAGGGTTGAATCTTATTGTTCTTTTGATATTGATATGTTTACAAGTGAAATTTTGTGTGCAGGGAAGAAGGATGAAAAGGAAAATGTGGAAATCCTTGTTCAAAAGGATAAAGAGGGAAAAGAAGAGGACAGTGCAACAATGATTAAGGATGGTGAGTGTCCTTTGGAGGACTTGAAAGTAATGGAAAATGAAAGTGCAGTTAAGAGTGAAGGTGAAGAAGATATGGCAATAGGCAGTGGTGAAGAAAAGGTTGAAGAGAAAGAGGTAATACAAAATATGTTTCATTTTTATGATGAAGATGAGAGTGGATCTTGTGTAGATAAAAACATTTTAGCAGTAGAAAAGGAATGGCAAGTGTTGACAGAAGGTGGAGTGAAGATTACCTCAAAAGGTAATGAGGTGAATCATATTTTGATGAATGCTTTGATGAGGTTGAGAATGATATTGCAACAAAGAATGAGGAAAAAGATGTTGGGCAGCAAACAAGAATGAGGTAAATTTTCATTTTGAATTTAGTTTTAATGATTTTATACCTTCTTTAGTGAGTGTAGAAGAGGATTTCAAGCAAGAAGAGAGTATGCAGATGGAAATTTATAATTTCCATGGAGTAGTAATTGCATATTTGTATGAGGATGTAGTGGATTTTGATTGTTATTTAGATTTAATACATATTTGGATGTAGAATTTGTAGAGGATGTTGCAGGTGAAACTTGGTGGAGGTGGTCGATTTATGGTGGACTGAACCCCAGAAAAGCAAAGAGGAGAATGTATAGTATTAGGAGAAGGATGGTACATGGTGGATACAATTCCACGAGAGGAGAGATGAATGGAGTGAAAAGTTGTCAGAGAATGAGGTTGGTTGTTCTAACTGAGTGTTGGAAGAAGAGAAAGAGGAAATTTCAAAAGAATAAGAAAGAACAGTGGATCCAAAGAAAACACATGGTCTTCAAATGTTCATGATTTTTCAACACATGAAGCATTTCACTTACCCCAGGTGTTTGATGCAGGAGCATCTAGGTGCATAAGCAATCATGCACATCAAAAAAATATTTAAGTTTTGTTATTTTGGTTTATGTTTTGGTTTGTGGTGTCATCCTATAAGTGAGAAATCTAATTATTTAAAAAAAAATCCTCAAATGTGCAAAATATTTTGTGTGGATTTGAATTTAATTCTAATTCAAAATGAAAGTGTTGGGAGGTGAAAATTAATGAAATATTGGGAGTTACAAAATCCCACACCCAAGCATGAGGTAGCTATTATTGTGTGATGTAACTCCATGATACATTTAAAAAAAAAATTGCATTGAAATAATGATAAGAGTTGCAGGTGCCAGAAAAGGAGGTAGTGGAATGGGATTGTGGAGAAGCAAAATAAGGAAAATGAATTGATTTTTGCGAAAAAAAATTATGAGGGAGGTTACCCACACCCAATAAGTAATAAGGAGCAATTTGGATGTTTGACTAGCATTTTGGGTAGAGGAAGATGACCTGGGGTTATAACTATGAGACCCAATCCTAGTAAAATAGCCATAACTTTCTCATACAAGATCAAAATCAAGATTTTCAAAATGATTTGGAAAGCTGGAAATGAGGCACACCAAACCCAGAAACCATTTGAGGATCTATCAAGAAAAATGAGGGAGCATGGGTAGACAGAATGTGACGGGTTTTGGAAGCTGAGACGAAAAGAAGAAGATGACAGGCATGGAGTTCAAGAGTAATGTGTAGAAATTTTGGAGGAAAGGTATGAAGAGTTTCGGGGAAATAAAAGGAAGCTACAGGAAGAGACTGTTGAGTAGATTTGAATCTTTTATGTATTGAGAAAATGATATAAATGTCTCAAGTTGATTGAATGCAATAAAAAAAATTGAATATGTTTGCATTTTCTTTGGTTCTATGAATTGTATTTGTTGCAACAAATATTTTGTTGCATTGTGTTTATGAGCAGCAGTTGTGTTACTTTATTTAACCTTGCAAATATTATGTATATTTTATGTGTCTCCAAGACTTTTAGAAGGTTTTTATCGATGCCTAAGGTGTAGTTGGGGAAAATATTTGTATAAATAGGATTCTCCTAGAATCTTGATATTAGTTTTTATATGCAATCATAAAGATGGAGCACTACAGTCATGTTTATATTTGACTTTAGACTCAATAAATATTATTTCCCAATTCTAGGAATTAGGATTAAGGAGCGGAGAATCTTGTCATAATGGATGGGATATGTACATGAGTTATCATCTCTCAAATGTAGTACTATAGTGATTCATCAATGATTTATAGTCTAAATATGTATTTGAGGTTACATATACTATCTAAGAATGCGTCAATTTTTTCATGTGATGTCCATGTGAAATCATGGATCATGTTTAGTATTCTTAAAAAATACTAACCAAGATGGGTTTGGGGTTTTTGCATGATGTCATGGTTTTGATGTCCGTGTTATTTTGATAAAAAAATTATAGTTTTGTCTCTCTTTGCCTATATATTAGAGTAACGAGAAAGAAGATTATGATTATATTTATAGGTACACAGGTGTTTTCAAAGTGTTGAGTGAAGTGTGTTAATATTGTATCTTGTTCATTGAATATTAATACATACATTTCTTCTTTCTTTAGTTTTTTTTTCCTAAAAGGGTTTCTCCATATAGTTTTTTAGTTATATGTTGCAACTTAATATTTTTTTTATTTTATTATATTTTTTATTTTTTCTTCCATGCATAATCTTCTATGTGTATCTAATGTTGACTAACTAAATCTCATATTTGCATACACTTGGAAAAGTTTGTATTAAAGTAGTTTCATCTTTTTTTTTTAATAGGAAGCACAAAGGTGTGTCTCACTTGTGGGCCACTTGAAAATTCAAGAAATAAAATTTCATCAAAAATATGACACCTTTAATTGAAATTCCTTCAATCAAAGGAATTCCTAGGCGGTCTGAGGGCAAGGACCTTTAATTGAAGGTTAGGTCCAATTGAAGGTCTTTTAAATTTTTAAAGATTGGTTATTTTTATCCCACCTCCTCCCTCTTTGATAGCCACAAACCTTGAATTAAAGGTGCTTTGTTGACACATGTGTGGAATCCATTTCCCTCAACCACATTGAATGATTTCATTGACCAAATTACCTATTCAAATCATATTTTTAGTACCAAAGTAGGTCAATATAACCCCTCAAAGAAAGCTTTTAAACTTAGAATTTTAGCATATTTTATTTTATTATTATATTTATTTTTATTTTATAATCAATATAAGTTCAACAAAAAGATAATGACACTTTTATTTTATAAATGCAAGAATAAATAAATAAATTTAAAAAATTGAAAAGTGATATTATCCTCTATATCGATATCCATCTTTCAACAGTAAATAAATCAATTAAATTGGATGTATACAAAAGAGAAAAAATGTCTAAATATTATTTATTTTTTTTATTCAAGGGTAAACACTTTTGACCGTGAGCTATGAATCGATATAACCATTCAACAATACCACCCCCAATCCAGGTTTGAACCTTGGTGGCAAGAACAACAATGCCACCTATAAACCATCAAGACCATGCCAATACCGCAAATGTCTAAATATAATCGTTCTCATTTGAAAATTAATTAATAAATCAAATATGCAACAAAAAATTTATGCATTGGATATATGTTAATGATGCAATTAAAATTTGTGAAAATGTATAAGTGAAATTACAAATTAAATATGTAACAAAAAAATGTGCACCTTAGATATATGTAATGATCTAGTTAAAAAAAAATATGAAAATAGTTTATTTCTAATTGAAGTAATGTGTTATAAGAAAATAATATATTATAAATGAAATAAGCATTACAATTCTTTTTAAAAAATAATAATAACTTAAATATCAACGTTAATAATTTTTGTTAAATTTTTTATAAAAAATATTAAATTTTTATCTCAAGTTATGTATTACAGATAAATATTATTCATTTAAAAATAATTTATTAACAAATATTTAAAAATGAGGTAAAAAAAAATTAAAATATTAAAAATTGATTCTACATAAATAAATAAAAATCACACAACTCATTAATTTGCATTATCTTTAAATTATTAATAATTTATTAATTATAATTGATAGAATATAGATAAATTAAAAATACTTATTTTCATGCCGCACTTAGACCAAAAAGTGAGATAGACCTTTATGCTTCCATCATTATAAGTCAACATTGTTTTAGTTAAGAAGGGGAATTGAAAAGTTCTTATATTGGCCAAGTAATGGCAGCTTGATTACACTCTCTATAACAATGTTGAAAGAACTAATGTTTTAAAATGTAAAAAAATTTAAAACCTCCAATCATTAAAAGAGTTATTAATCTATCTCATTATCACTAAGTGGGAATCCCCCTCCACTTCTAGATACTTGTATTCATTGGATAATGTTATTATAAGATCTTCTAAAGAATTAATGCTTCAACTTTATTGTTCATCTTGAATCCATCAAAATAAGATCCACCATGTACAAACAAACCTTGAGAACATTCCAAAGTGTCTACTCTTACCAAGCATAAATTACCTTTTAAAATTCAATTTAAAATATCTTTTGAAAACTTCTAATAAACGTTACATCTTTTATAATTTTCAATCATCCATGTTTAACAAGAAACAAATATAATATTTATTAAACTTATCACAAAATATTTTTAATAAATTTTGAATTCCTTTAAAATAATAATAATAATTAAATATGTTTTTTCTTCATAATAAACTTTTTTAAAACATCTCAAATATCAATCATAAAATTATTATTTTCTAATCTATTTATTAATATTAAATTATTTATTATTTAAAAAATTATATATACCTTTAACAATAAAAATTATATTATAAATATAAAACTCTTGCAAAAGAATCACTCCTCTAAAACTATATTCCAACTTTATTTATAACCCAAAAAAAACATGTTACCCTAAAACACATGATTTGAAGACTCTTCTCCTTCCCACCATATCAAAATAAATAAGTTGCATATTTCATATCCTCAAATGATTACAACCCTTTCGAAAGCTTAATTAAGTTTTAGGCTCCAACAAATTCTGCAATGCCATAGTAAAATTCGTTGGTTTTTCTCAATTATATATAACTAACAATAACAATTAATCTTACTTATAATAATTATTATTAGTAATAAAAAAAACTCTTGACAACAAATGAAACTACTCACTTTACAAGGTATGGCCGTCTATGTATTGTTCTTGTATTCGCTGACGATTATCTGCCCACCATAATCGCGCTTGTATCTCGGTAAACTTCTCTCGACTGAACAAATTTAAAATACACAACTAAATTAATTAAATATTAAAATCCGAAATAAAATGGGTAAAAAATGGTTAGAGACTTCATACAATCAATGTAACGAATCAAATCTTTGCAGTCCACCAACAGAAAATCTTTGTAAATCTTTCAAACGACCGAATTCTTTTTTAAATGGATAAAAATGCAACCTGAATCTGACACGCTTCACTTCCCTTGCACCGCTTGGGGAAGAGTAAATGGTAATATACACGCCGGGCTCGTCTTCTTCCACCCACTCGGCCTCTTGTTCTTGTTCCTGTTCTTGATCTTGCTCTTGCTCTTGTTCGCTCGAGTTAGTGGCGCTATGCATTGAATATTTGTCGCTGCCGCTCTGCAAGTCGTCTGATCGATCCGTGTCGCGCGAAGAAGTTGCAGACACAGGCCTTATCGGAAGAATGTTTTCACTGGCCTCCTGTACTTTACCGTCTCTCTGTACCATATACAATTCAGAAAAACTGTCTCTCCAACACTTAATATTCATGTTTTAAGTTGAGAAATTTTAATATTTATACCTCTTCGCCATGAGATCTGGGAGTGTCGCCAGTTTCACCCTTGCTGTTAGGACGGACGTTATACAGCTCCAAAACTTTTTCTTGGTTTTCTGTCCACCACAGCTGAGCTTGCCTCTTGTTGAACAATTCCCGGCTGCAGTTGCCACACAAACGAAGATTTATCAGAGCAGACGATTTAAATTTTACCTAGATAGACCCTCCCGCAGGATAAATTTTCCAGCCATATGATAAAACAATGGCCATTATTGGTCACAAAAACAGCAGAATACCGTCGTGAACGTGTGCAATGATTCCGCTACTGACATATTTCTTATCTGTCAGTATTCGTGATTTTGTGCGCATTCAAGTCAGTTATCAGAACACAGAGCCGTATACGTTACGGCGAAATCAATCAGACTTTACATTTTGATGTCGGAATCTCGGTCTTAAAAGAAAACTTTATGCTTTCATACCGTAATCTTTGCGACAGTTCGTACATACTTTAAGATCATCCGTAAAATATGGTGAGAATTGATCAAATTTGACTCAGTTTGACCTCCGGCCCTACCAGTCAATATCAAAGAATAAATATATAGAATTTGCCTAAAGTCGAGCAAATTTCGTGTCAAATATATTATTCTACGCGACGGTGTACATGCATTCCTAGCTCTACGGAATGCACTCCAACCTCTCTGGACTGAATCGGCACCTTTCACGTTTGGAAATTTGGGCATATACAACAATAATTTGGCCATAAACAACATTCTGCGGAAATTTTTACCTTTTGTCCGACACAGTCATGTACAAAAATTTGACAGTGTTTTACAGTGAAAATGTACAAGCACGATCATACGGCCAACATATTTAACCCCCAACTGTAATTTGTTAAAAGTACGTTAGCAGATCTGAAAAAAGTAAAACAGCAAAACGGCCCTGGAAATTCACAGTCCGCATATTTAGGGGTTTTGGCCGTATAATAAAGACAGTATTAGAGCGGCCGAATGTAATAAATGTAGTATTCTGTAAATTTCATTTGTGTTGTTTAGTAGAAACTGTATAATTCATCTGATGCTATTTAACCCTCAAAGATTTTGCAGTGCGATACAATCTTCTTAAGTTCTAGTGGCTAGGAGAGCGATCGGTAGGAGACTGAATAATTTAGTTCTCGGTGGACAAAATCAGTGAGGATTAAGAATGAAATTTACAAGACTAGACAATCCTTTTTAAATTTTAATGGTTAGTGACGAAAGGGCTTGTGAATTGCAATGTGTAAAATAAAAAATAGTAAACCCCTGCCACGTTAAATGTAGAACATTTTTTATCAGTCTGAGAATAGTCAGCTGTTGTCTACGCAGTTTGCCCGCTATTTTTCATTTTCCAAATATTTTAACCTACGTGATGGCTATCTAGCACTGTTAGGGAGAATAACTTCTATAGCTCATTGCTTTATATACAAAGTTCAAACATGACTTGACATAATGGAATCACAGAAACAATGTAGCCTATTCACAAATTTTGTTCTTTCATTTACAAAAAAAATTCAGAAATTTTTCAAAAGAAGCTCTTACAATTAAATTTTGGTTTCACAGGCAAAAAACATATCCAAATTCCTGCAACAATGATTACAACTAAAATTCTCATTTCACAGACAAAAAGTATATACAAATTCCAGCAACAAAGTTTAAAAGAGGTTTCATTACCTGAATCTGATGCGTTTAAGCTGATTTTCTCCTCCATCGAGAGAAACTAAGGTTATAATGACGCCTGGTTCGACGTGTGATACCCACTCTTTGCACTCGCCGTCATGTTCTTCTTCTTCCATTGGTTCTGATACATTGTTAAACTTTGGCGTGCCATTGCTTGAAGAATTTGAGCTGCGGAGAACATCGGTTTTGGAAGAAGATAAAACATTGGACGGGCGAGCGGAGGTCGAACCTCCTCCGCTTGGAGTTGCGCTTTCAGATCCTGTTAACTCTGACTCCAGCATACATCTCAGCTGTCCCTCACGGCTGAGGCCTGATGGCTTGCTGTACCGATACGATCCAGAGACCTTTAATGCCATGTCTTTGATCTACACCAGATACAGTCCATCATTGCCATTAACATGCATAAAAATCGTGTTGACACTATCTTTAGTATGAAGTTTTCGGGAAAAAGAGCTGTGTAAAGATTTTATATTAACGTTTGGGATCAAACTGGTGATCCATCATCCACATGAAGATGAAAACGATATTTAAGGATCGTGGATGATAACTCTTTATATCCATAATTCTCTCAGATTATGCATTATATCACTAAAAGATATTTGAAACATTGATATAAAATCTTCTACACATCTTTATCTTCTCTCTAACCCTATGCTTTTAAAACAAATATGTCGCTCCGGACATGGGAATGTAGAATGCTTATGGCCTGCAAAATAAAGCTACGTGAAATTGCTCCACCACAAATCTTTAAAGGACCTCAAGATGCCGTGTCTGACGATTTCAAAGAAGGAAAACTCAGAAAAACGTAACCTTCTCTAAATTCATCCATTTCATAGAGAAAACCAAAACACAAAATCTTTAAAAAAAGGTAAGGGAAGGGACCTGAGCAGTAAGATTCTTGATGGCCTCTCTAGAGGCCGGAGATCTGGGAGTGGAAGAGCTATCCTCGTCCATGCCGTCATTGAGCCGCTTCGAACAAGCAATGCAAGCCAACATACTTGCCGATCAAACCGCAAAACCCTAGATTTTCTCCTCAAACTCAACAATCGCCCACTTCAATCCCTCGTTCGAATAGTTGTTTTCTTACAGCCGCACCGCGTCTAAATCTTTTCACAACTTCATGAATTTTCTGGTCATGATCGCAGTAACTTCTATAAAGCATCACAAATTCAATGAACATGAAAACAGAAACCGATAAAGCAGGACCTTTCTGCAACTTTCAAAAACATTGGTTAAAGAAATGCACAGTTCCTTTAGTCGTTTGACTTCAAGACCCAAATCCATTTCATTAGGGAACAACTGTAGCTACCACTAAACCCAAAAGGAACTGAACAGTAATAAGTAAAGGATAGTTTTCTCACCAACTACATACAGAAATTCACTCCCGGCGCAGATCAGTAAACGAATGTACAATTTGAATCAAAAGCTGTCATCCAAATCTTACCTCTAATTCGGATTAAAATCGTCTGAAAATCGCCGACTCCACTTTTGTAACATTCGTCTGTGCCATTCGAACTCTGGACCTGTTTGAAACAAAGCCCGCGGTTAACATTAGACATAGGATTTGCCAGCTGTACTGACGGAGTGCAGCCTGTCATCTCCGCCGTTATGTCGACTGACGGCCCCGAGCACGTGCGTCTGAAATTACGAAAAATAATTTAATTAATTCCTTTCCAGTTTGAATTTGAATAGAATAATAGTATATCGTGGGCGCATCATTGTCGAGGGTCCTATGTCTTAACTAATTAATGGCCTCCGGATCTGAAGCGACCAACATAAATTATTAATGCACAATTTGTCGGAACGAGGCAAGGAACATTTCAAGTATTCAAATGTTGTTTCTTTTCTTTTTGCATTTCAAAGCTTAAAAGCCCCTTATGCACCAAGATTCTGTCGCCGACGCAGGCTTGGCTTTTGGAAGACATATGTGTTGTTTTCATCGGAAAATACTTGTATAATGCATAGTTTACCTGGATACAGTAAACATCACTTATTAATTTAAAAACTGTCTTGGCCACAAGCTAGAGTTAAGAGGCCAAATCCCGAATCTATACAAAGCATAATGTGAATAAAAAACTGTTAGCAAACATGCTTAACACAAGAGAATCAAATATAGGGGATGGTTTAGACCCAAAGGAATTAATTGTAAAAATTTGAATATTATTTTTGTAAAAAAAAAAAATTATATAGAGATTTTTAAATTACTTTTTACATAAAGTTTATTGTGATAATAGATTATGAGATGTGATTGAAAATATTGGTTTAGGGTTATTGTTTATAATAATTTGAGATCTTCAGTATAATAATTTGAGATCTTCAGTATAATAACTTTAAACTTTTGATATTGTTATTGTTTAACAATGTAATTCTCACCATCATGGAGCGATTGGGCAGGAGTAGGAGTGGGACTCTAAATTTGAAATTGTCTAGTGAAGATGGTGATAGTGAGGCAAATTCAAATGCGGATGACTTAGATTTCTAGTGTGTTGCGATACAGAGGTTTGGCTTCTTGGTGTTGGGCTTCTGCAGAAGGTTTTTGCTTCTTAGTAAGGTTGTGGCTCATGGTGAAGGATTGGAAGCTGTGTGGGATGGTTCACTAGAGTTTTTCTTTACATTTCTTATCTTTGCTTCTAAGTTTTTCAACCTGCTTTGGGTCTCTCT
Organism: Sequoia sempervirens; assembly: GCA_007258455.2. Lineage (NCBI taxonomy): Eukaryota > Viridiplantae > Streptophyta > Pinopsida > Cupressales > Cupressaceae > Sequoia > Sequoia sempervirens. The sequence continues at coordinate 83,075 of VDFB02269535.1, read as the reverse complement.
TCCTACAGTCTCTTTAGCATCGGGTAAACCCATAATACTAGTTTAAAATATTGTTGAGGAAGGAAAATTGCAAAAACACTCCCACAATCGAAAATTCAGGTTTTAAAGGGTTCACACGAACTACGGGGTTTGCATGAACCCAAAAGCCGGTTTGCTCGAACACCTAGTTCAAGCAAACCACCTTTCCATGTCAAGTTCACTCGAACCATATTATGACACGTTTTTCTAAGAAAACAAAGGGGAAATTCAAAAAAAGCAGGGTTCGAGCAAACCCTCCTTCACTCGAAAGGGGGGTTAGCTCAAAGGGGGGTTCGCTCGAACCCCCCTTTTTCCCCCTTCTTCGCCTCTTCTACCAAATCTATGCAAGTTTTTTCCTTTCGAAACTCAGGTTGACGATGAAAATGGAGGAGACTTCACAAACCCAACTAGATGAGGGTAGTCCTCGGAACGAGCTATCCATCGAATATAATTTTAATATGTTTTGGTTTTATTATGTATTTTTTTTTAGTTTGATTAAACATAGGTTTTTCACCCAAAATCAAGCTCTATGTTCTATACATGTGGAAAAATAGCAGATTATCCAAAAAAATAAAAAAAAATATCAGTGCATTAGATATTGATGTCCCTAGTCCAACAAAAAAAATTGAATTTTGATACATACAAAAAAAGTTATGTTTTAGCCAGTAAATCGTGTCTAAATTGTAACTAGTTTGACTTTGAAACTTAATTAAAATATATATATTCAATGAAATACTATGAAACCAATTTCATGCACTAGATATCGTTGTTACGAATCTAAATTTGAAAAAATTATAATTTTATCCTTCATAGAAAAAAAGTTGTGTTAGCATCACTCTTTAAAAATGGTGTTTACTATTAAAAATTGGTTTTCAAAGGAGATGGAAAAAGAAGTGTAATCTGATTCCAAAAATTGTGAAAAAAATATATTACTATTTATAGACAAAATGTCACAAATCACTAGTTTGCATTGAATCTTCAAATTCCTCACAGTTTAGCCGCTATAGGTGCCTGAAAGTGAAGATTTAGTTAAAAAAAATCAATGCAATGTCTAGTTTGGCCAAAAATTGTAAACTAATATTGTGGGATCACCCTGCTCGAAAATGAGGTTGTTTTTTCTTTTTCGTTTGGTAGTGAGGGCTCAATCCTAACTTTTGGGTATGAGTCCTTTGTTCTTGTGGCTTTTTTTGTGTCATGGGTATTGAGGCTATTCTTTTGGGTCATTTCTACCTGTATGGAACTCCCCAAGTGTTTTTTTGGTGTTGGCTCTCTCAACTGTCAAATGGCATTGCGGTTGTTGTTGCTTGTGATGTCGAAAGTTTGTATGATGCCTCTAGTGGGTTCCGCTTGTTTATGGGCTTGGGAGGGTGCTCCCCCTTTGATTCTTTGTGCTCTTCTCATGCCAATTTGGGCTAAGTTTTTGGGTGATTCTTGGTTTGGAGCTAGTTGCTATGTTATCTTTGTATTGCTCTTGGCTTTTTTTTCCCCTACCTCTGTGGCTCTTTGGATGGGGTCATTGTTGGTCTTCCTACATATGGGAAGCTTTGATGGGTCGACTCATTTTTTGTTTCTTGTTTATTCTATGGAGTCATATTTCTTCTTTTGGTTTGCTAATGGCCTAGTCTTCTTCTTTAGTTGTATGGATTATATCCATGTGGGTGCTTGTTTGTTGTTGACTGGGTTGAACTTATTGATTTCTCTTAGGACCTAGTTGTATGTTTCGTTCAAAGGGGTGAAGTTTTCCCTTTCTGGTGATTTGTCTTCCTTCTATTCATTTGCTCCTTTTGAGGCAGTGGTATATTCTTTAGAGGTGGAGATATAAACTATTGGGGAGGTGGAGGACCTTTTGTGCTTAAGTGTTTTGGCTAGGGAGTTTTCAGTTTCTTCCTTCAAGTACTAGAATCTCGTGTTGCCAAGGGATGTTGTGATTGCCCTTCCTACTAACATTGCTTTCCATCAGGATCTTCAACTAATGTCTTCTATGGAGGTGGAGATTGCTCCTACTGAGGTGGAGTTGGATGTTATAGAGTTGGTGGGAAGATATTTTCTCTTATGTTGGTTTCTATTGAGGTGGAGCTTGTATGGGTAGGAGAGATGTGGTTTTGGTGTTAAGGGGTCTCACATCATCCTCTCCTATAAAGGGGAGCCCTCTCCTTTAGAGGTAGAGGTTGGGTTGGCTAACCGGGTGGGATGATGTTGCAAGAAAGATGATGCTTCGTAGTGTTTTGTTGTGCTCTCCAATACCCCTATTGAGGTGGGGAGTTTGGATTTGTTGGATCTTTTGAGAAACAGGGATATGTTGGTGTTCTACTCCATAAAGTTGATTATTTTCCTTGGCTCGGTGTTGTGTTGAGCAGTTAGTTTGTCAATGCCTGACTGATACAAACTATGTTTAAATTCAGTTAAGGGTTCAAGGTCCCCGCAAAATCTTGGTTGTAAAAGGGTTTAAGGTTCCTTCAAAACCTATTTTGTGCAGCTTGAATAGTCCTATTTTTCTCTTGATGGTTGCTACTGTTAGGTTGTTGCTAGTCTGTGTTTAATATATCTTGCAACACTCTTTGTTATGACAAGGTTTTGGGTCCCTTCAAAACTTGTTTGTAATGAGTTTTTGGGTTCCATCAAAGCCTATTTTTCCCATAATCAAAAATTTAAACTTTTGATATAAAAGGTACATAATTTCAAAAGTTTCATAAATAAGAAAGGATTCTTCCACTTAACCAACACAAAACACTTATAATTTATTTATTAATAAATATTGATTAAATAGAAAAAAAATCAACAATGAAAATGTTCTAGAAATTTATTTTTTTACTAAATTCCTAAGCTAGGAAAGGAATAATCCATACGTTTTTCTTATGAATACTTATCATGAATGTATATTTGATGCTAGATTAGTTTATATAACCAATTTTTTTTACTTTTAAAATGCATGCAAAGAGTCAAAACTCTAAAGGCATGTGTCTCAACGTATATGTTTCTTTATAATAACTTTGTTTGCAAGTTAACATGGGGGAGAACCAATACCAATATTATTGTTGAGAAAAAAAGTACATATGCCATACTTTTCCCCTCTAGCTTTGTGCTCACTTTAGTCATGTCTTAAGATGTGTCAAGATTTATCACTCAATTTATGCTAATTAAGTACAAGAATGAAATATTCCGAGCCAATTTTTTTACTTTTTCAAATTGCAGATTACAACATTACCAAGCAATGCACCCGTTAAGGTTAGATGAGAAAACCAAAACGTGCAAGAAAGCAACTCTAACCAGAATGGCACCGATGATGGTGAGCATTGGTCAGAGGATCTAGAATAAATTGCTTATGCTGGAAAAGGAACTCAATGCCAAGTATGTGCTACCCAATCCAAAGCGGAGTGAGGGGCGACCATATGACGGAGTAAATACAAAATAATGCTTGAAAGAAACAATGCTGGAAGAGGAAACTTCTCGACACCCAGAATGTGCTTGCTTATCCAGAATGGACAGTAGCGACCATAGGGCGGAGTTATCACTATTTTACTCTAAAACTGAAGAGGAATGATTATTACAAGAATGACAAAGCAATATCAAAACACTGGTCAGTACTACTGCCAGTTTACAAGATTATGACTGCCTGCAATGTCAAGATATCATATGCTTATCAAATGGAACATTCAACAATGAATCTGCTACAATCTTAAGTAATCCACAAGGCCATTACAAACAGAAAATGCAGATTTTTGTATGATGTTTCTGTCAGATCTGTACTTTAACAAGAATAACCAGCAACTTACAAATCCAAGGTAATGTTCATAACTTGCTCAAGAATCATCCGATTAACACGAAACCTAATGCAAAATGCTCTAATAATGATGGCGACCAAACTAAGACTCTGAAACAGATTCAAGATGTCACTAATAATTAATGCACAGTTTCCAATGCAAGCAAATGGTACGGCCCTGCTGAAAGAATCGATCTTCCTTTAAAAATTGAATACTCTTCCTAAAAATCTAAGATCTGGAAGACATGGGCGCCTAGGACAAACTTATCTAATAATGCAATACCCAGAATGATATTTTTTGTCTTTTTTGAGATATGATTAAAACTTCAAATCTGCTGTCTACAATAATGCAAGATGCTGAAACAGGAATATGCCAATCTAATCTAAGCTTACAATAAACTGAACATACAATGAATAAACTAAGATGCACTCACAATAGACTAAAATTCACCACTAGATGTTGTCTTGAAAACATGAAGCGATGCCCAAACTAGGAGGTCTTCATCCCTCGAAGCAATCCAGAATCAATCTGGCAGCATAACGGTGTATTTTCCAAGATAATCCAAAATGATGCACAAGACTCCTTTTTATAACTTCCGCTTGACTTCACGAAACCCTAAAATCTACTTTTAGGTCAAAACCTTCATCTTCCTCAAGAGGGCGTACTTTCTCTTCAAGGCTTTAGAATTGACATTTTAATTAAATCTCATCCTATGAAATATGCGCCCCTCCAATCATTGCTTTGACTTAGGGAAATATTAAAATATTCTTTTAATGAGGGCGCCACCCTCAATGCCCACTTTTTAAACACAACATTAATTCATTAACTCTAGGCCAAGGTCAATGTTAAAATATAATAATTAAAACGTGACTTTAATTTGAATGACTTAACTTATTTCTCCGAAAGTGCCCTGAAGCCAATACTGATGAAGTCAACTGATCAATCTGAAACCGGGAGTCAACCAACCTGAGCTTATCTGGAAAACTGCCAAAAATAGAATTTACTAAAAATAGTAAATTCCAAAAAGTGCTCTGAATGCCGAGATGATCATACCACTGCGAAGCCTTCTGAAAACCCAGAAGGAATCCGCCATTTACTCCACCATCTCTGAACAATGACCTCCTCAAAATTAGGAAACCCTAATTTTAACTTCCGACTAGCCTTCGGGTTCCCAAGGAAAGGCTAACGGTCACTGGAAATGTCAGGCTCGGAAAGGGGACATTACAGTCCGCCCTCCCCAAGATTGCTTGTCCTCAAGCAATTGCAAACTAGGATGCTGCATTATCTCATCACTTTCCCAAGTTGCATCCTCCATAGGCAGGTTCTTCCACTTTACCAAACATTCTCTGATAGTTCTATTCCTCAAGGAACGTTCTCTGAGATCAAGTATCGCCTCGGGAACCAGAACCAACTGTCCTTCTTCGTCCAACAGTGGCAATTGTGAAGAAGCAACCACATTGTGTCCAAGTGCCTTCTTGAGGCGAGACACGTGGAAGACGTTATGCACTCTGCTATCTGAAGGTAGCTCTAATTCATAAGCTACAGCCCCAACCTTTCTGATGACCCTGAATGGCCCATAGAAGCGAGGTTTAAGCTTCTCAGCTCCACTCTTCTTGAGAGTAGACTGTCTATAAGGTTGTAAACGGAGATAGACCATATCCCCAACCTCAAAAGAACGCTCTACACGCCTCTGATCAGCATACACCTTCTGCTGATTTTGTGCAATCTGCAAATTATCCTTCAAGGATCTCATTATGTCCTGACTATGCTGCAACAAATCCTTGGCTAATGGTGCTTTGCTGTCACCAAACACCAAATCTGCAAAGCTGGGTGCTTCATACCCATAAAGTGCCAAGAAGGGAGACATTTTGATTGACATATGGAAGGTAGAGTTGTAGCAGTACTCGCCTATATGCAGCCACTTAACCCAAGTTTTCTGCTGTTCTGACACATAATTTCTCAAGTAGCCTTCCAACCACTTGTTCACCACTTCTGTTTGCCCATCAGTTTGAGGGTGATAACTCGTGCTTGGAGTGAGCACAGTACCACTCATTCTGAAAACTTCCTGCCAAAAAGTACTTAGCAACTTGCTGTCCCTATCACTTACAATATTCTTTGGCAACCCATGAAGCCTAAACACTTCTCGAAAAAACAAATCTGCAACTTGGGCTGCAGAAACAGTGCTGGTAATGGCAAAGAAATGAGCAAACTTGGTTAATCTGTCAACTACCACGTAAATGCAATCCTTCCCTTGGGCCTTGGGCAACCCAGTGATGAAATCCATTGAAATGCTTTCCCATTTTTGATTGGGAATTGGAAGTGGTTGCAGCAAACCGACTGGCAATGTATGCTCATTTTTATTTGCTTGACAAACAGGACATTCCTGAATGTAGCGTTGAACCTCTCTCTTCAAACCTTTCCAAGAAAACCTTTCTCGGATCTGCCTATAGGTCTTGAAAACCTTTTGGTGACCAGTAACTCTGAATGTCATGAAAATTCAAAGAATCTTTCTTGAGCTTAGGTCTCCAGCCCACCAAAAAGATTCTCCTTATACCTAATCAATCCCCTCAACTACCCTGATACTTTCATCATGGAGTACCTTCAGAATAAAAGGTATTGCAAAACCTATTTCAAGTATAATCGCTAGCAACATGTCTCTCCATCTGTGAGTAAGTCTCACACAATGAGCTAATATGAGGCCTCTCGGAGAGCATCGGCCATGACATTATTTTTCCCTTTGACATATTCAATGTCAAAGTCGTAAGCTTGAAGCTTACTCACCCATTTCTGTTGCCTCTCATTTAAATCCTTCTGGTGCATAAAATGCTTGAGGCTATTGTGGTCTGTTTTAACCACGAACTTATTCCCCTCCAAGTACTGTCGGAACTTGGCTAATGCATGCATAATGGCAAGCATTTCTTGTCAGTAAATTCAATATGACCTTCCACACCCCATTCTTCGGGTTTTCAAAACACAATAGGTGTTTTGTCTTGCATCGACAGCAACCAACTCTTCAATCTCGATGCACTATTGCAGCCTCGAATGGCTTGAGAAATCGTGGATAGCCAAACCGGGCACAGCTCATGATCTTAACACCGGCAAACAACCGGTTTTTCTCAACGCACCGCAAAGCGTTCTTTGCAAGTGATTTGGTAACACCCCAACGTCCTCCCAGAAACCAAAGTGCCCCAAAACCTTCCCAACCCCAGTCAAATTGTGGTGTCTGACCACCATTATTCCTTTTCCTCGGACCACCTTACCTCTGCCTGTCCCTATTTGCATGTGTCATGTATGCGACTCCCAAATTGTCTCCAACAAGCATTTGAAGTAAATAAGCTCTCAGATTCCATGATACTGAGCACTTCCTCCAAGTGCTTGAGGTGATCCTCCCAAGTCTTGCTGTAGATCAGAATGTCATCAAAAAATATCAGCACAAACCTTCGTAACTGATTCTGGAAGACACGGTTCATGCAAGATTGAAAGGTTGCCGGAGCGTTAGTCGACCCAAATGGCATGACTAAGAATTCAAAATGGCCATAATGACATCTGAAAGTTGTTTTTTCCACATCTGACCCCCTCATTCGTATCTGATGGTAACCCGACCTCAGATCAATCTTCGAAAAGAACTTAGCCCCATGTAGCTCATCAATGAGCTCATCTATTCTGGGAATGGGGTATCTATTCTTGATGGTGCTTTGGTTCAAAGCACGATAGTCCACGCACATGCGCATGGTACCATCCTTCTTTTTCACAAGAACCACTGCAGATGCAACGGGGCTCTTGCTTGGGCGTATGAAACCCATCTCCAAAAGTTCTCGGATATTCTTCTCGATCTCATCCTTTTGCCTCTTCGGATACCGATATGGAGTTGTGCTCACCGGTTTAGCTCCTTCCTTGAGCTCTATGATGTGTTCTGAACCTCGATCAGGAGGAGGTCCAGGAGGTAAACCAGCAAACACTTTACTCTTCTTGGTGAGTAAAGACTGAATATCTGGAGGATGCTCTATTTTCGTTTCAGCTGGACTAGCTGGAAGAATCATGCACTCCGCAGCCCACTCCACTTGATCATGACGCATCAACTTCGCCATCCTCTTGAACAACACAATCCGAGGGCCACCATTTGACATTCCTCTCAACACCACCTTCTTTCCATCGGATTGAAACTTCAACTCCATAGTTTGCAGATTTAGAGAGATCTCTCCAAGAGATCGCAGCCATTGAATGCCAAGGACAGCATCCGTATCTCCAATATTGACCATATAGAAGTCATCCTTGACTTCGTAATTGCCCAATTGCATTGACATGTTCGGAATCCTCTTGGTGCATGAGATGTGAAACCCATCCGCCACCATAACTCTGAACCCTTCAAAGTCTTCTGTTTGCAATCCTTTCTTTGCCACCACAACTTCGTCTATGAAGTTATGTGTTGCACCAGTGTCAATTAGAGCAATAATACGTTGCCCTTTGATCATCCCACGAACTTTAAAGGACTCATTCTTTTGGAAGCTCGAAAGTTGAGCCAATGTACCACCACTTTCTTTTTCACCTTCAGACTCTTCTGGAGTATTTTCTTCATCGCTGTCCTCAAAATCAGCTTGCTGATCAGAACAATCGGAATTGCTTTCATCAGCTATATAGAACTCAATTTGATGAATTTTAGCACCCTTTGGGCACACATGGTCTTGGGACCATTTTTCCCAACAACGGAAACACAACCCCTTCCTTCGGAGTTCATTGATAGTCTCTGGATCCAATCTTGAACCAGGAGGTTTCTGGGGTTTAAACTCCTTATGATGAGGCTTCTGATGAAACTTCTTCCCTCTGTCTCCTTTGTGAAAAGCTGGTTTGGAATGGAACTTTGCTTTGGGAGCAGCCCACTCCATGTTTCTAGCTTTTTTCTTTTCTTCTTGTAGGGACGGTGGATCAAAAGCTTTGATCCAACCCTTGATTGGCTCCATCAATCCTTCAGTGAATAGGATTACTAATCTTCTCTCTGTGATTCCAGTGACCATAACTGAAAGTCTTTGAAACTCAGCTATGTAGGCATCCACAGTGCCATATTGTCTCAACTATGCCAACTCCCTAAAGTGCACTTCTGGGTCCTTCTTCTCGAACCTTTCAATGAATCTATTGGAGAATTCATCGTATCTAGTGATAGACCCATGACCTAAGGTGACTAGGCCATGGTACCACCATTCATGCGCCACCCCATCTAGGTGTAGCGTAGCGAATCTAATCGCTTCGTCTTCAGCCATTGGCCTAAGTGCCAAATAGTTGTCTAGTTTTTGTAACCAGGCTCGAGCAGAATTATTATCGCTTCCATCAAAATGGGCAAGCGTAACCTTGTTGAGAGCTTGATTCCAATCTCCTTGTGCTGGGGTTCTTCTTTGATCATAGTTTCTCCCTCGGCCTCTATCCTTCCTTCTATACTCCATGTAATCATTGAAGGACATGTCAAGTTTTACTTCATCAGGAAGGGTGTCATACTCTGTACGGCCTATCCTCACCCTCTCCAAGGATGAAACATTTTCTTCGGGGTCAGGCTGTGGGATTGCTGGTGTCAAAAATGTGGGTTTGAATGGTCTAGCAGAAATGTAGGTGTTGCTCCCTAAAGGCTGGGCAACATGACCATTGTGCTGATTGGAAGCACTGTGCTCCCCGGCATGCCCTGTATTGTTTTGTGGAGTATTGGGACCCAATCTCCCCAACATGAGAGAAAACATATCTAACAAAGCATCCATCTTCTTATCTAGTCCTTGACCTAGATTGGCTGAATTGTCTATACCCTTCCCACTGTCACCTCTGTTGCCAAAACCTCTTTCATTATCCCCCATCGCTTCTTTGTGAAGGTTCACTCAGGCCCTCAAACCTCGCACAGGTGGACCTTCTCGGGCTTCTGATGTAACTGCGGTTCAACCTGCGGCCTCTCATACTCTTGCCGTGATACCTCCTTCGCTCGCCACCATGTTGATTTCATGTGATGTGATAATGCCTCGCTGATACCACCGAAATATACCGAGCCAAATTTTTTCGTTTTCAAATAACAGATTACAACATTCAAGCAAGTGCACCCGTTAAGGTTAGATTGATAAACCGAAACGTGCAAGAAAGTAAACTCACGATACAGAAGGGAACTCAACGTCAAGTATGTGCTACCCAATCCAAGGTGGAGTGAGGGGCGACCATATGACGGAGTGATTAGAGAAAGCAAAGCTTGAAATGAAATGCTGAATAATGAAACTACTCAACACCCAGAATGTGCTTGCTCACCCAGAAGGGGAAGTAGCTACCATAGGGCGGAGTTATACAATTTCAAACTAATACTGAAAGCAAACTTGAAGGAAATGCTGAATACTGAATCTACTCTACACCCAGAATGTGCTTGCTGACCCAAGACGGGAAAGTAGCGACCATAGGGCGGAGATTTAACTACTACAAACTTCAATGAAATTGATCAATACAAATTCAAAGCAACAAGCTGGAGAATGACTGCCAGTACTACTGGTCAGTTTACAATGTAATATCATACGTCTGTCAAGATGTTAGAGCTGGACATATGAATCATTCAGTACAATAAAATCTCTTCTTAGCTGAGTTCAAGAAACCACAGGTAATCATTACAACTTTGATAATCAACAATCTGTTTTTCTGTTTTCCACAAGTCTGTAATTTCTGGTTAAAAACAGCAGCCTGTGACTTGTTGCAAATGCTCCTAACTCACTTATAACTCACTCTACTTGCCTAAGCTATGATGCAAATGACTACTATGACAATGGCGAGCAATTTAGAAGCTTAACCCAGACTCAACATGCAACTAATATTTAATGGCACAAATTCCAATGCTTGAAAAAGTACGGCCTAGCTGAAGGAATTCGACTTGGCTTTTAAAAATAAATACTCCACATTAAAATCTGATATTTGAGACAAATAATCGACTCCCCTAAACAATGCTGAATATGCAATACCCAGAATGCCTTTTTTTGTATTTTCTGACTCACAAATGAAAACGTAGATCTGCTGTATTAAATGAAGCTAAATGGCTGAAACACTAAAATGCCAATAACAGATTTTACAATGCAAACTGAACACAAATAAATAAACTAAGATGCACTCACAAATAGACTGAAATTCACCACTAGATGTTGTCTTGCAAACATGAAGCGATGCCCAAACTAGGAGGTCTTCATCCCTCGAAGCAATCCAGAATCAATCCGGCAGCATAACGGTGTATTTTCCAAGATGACCAAAATGATGCACAAGACTCCTTTTTATAATCTTCGCTTGACTTCACGAAACCCTAGAATCTGATTTTAGGTCAAAATCCCCTCTCCTCAATGATGGGCGTACTTTTGCCTTCAAGCTCTTGATTTGATATTTCAATTAAATATTGAACTTTGAAATATGCGCCTATCATAATCTTGCTTTGGACTTAGGAAATAATTAAAATCATCTCTTAATGAGGGCGCCACCCTCAAGACCCACCTTTTTAAAACAACATTAAGTCATTAAGTCTAAGCCAAGGGTCAACATTAAAATATATCATTTTAACGTGACTTTTAATTTAAATGACTTAACTCATTTCTCTGAAAATGCCCTGAAGCCCATACTGATGAAGTCAACTGATCAAACTGAAGCCGGGAGTCAACCAACCTGAGCTCATCTGGAAGGCTGCCAAAAATAGAATTTACTAAAAATAGTAAATTCCAAAAGTGTTCTAATGTTTGTGATGATCATCATATCACTGCAGCCCCTCTCAAACTTAAGGAATCAACATTTAATCCATACACCATCTCTCCACCAATGACCTCCTCAAAATTAGGAAACCCTAATTTTAACTTCCGACTAGCCTTCGGGTTCCCAAGGAAAGGCTAACGGTCACTGGAAATGCCAGGCTCGAAAAGGGGACATTACATCGAGGGAGGGGTAAATGAACACTTTTCGGATGCACACCTATTCCAGCTCGCAGCGTTGCCTTCATGATATGAAAAGATTGGAGAATATTTGTCCACATCCACATTTCCGAAAGAAATGCCACCAGCCGAAAGGAGGAAGCTCGTCTTGAAGAGTAAGATGTTTCAACTAATTAATGGCTTGCTCTACAAGATGGGGCCCTATCAGATCCTCCGAAGATGTGTCATCGAAGAAGAGATACCAGGCGTACTGAAGGAGGCACATGAGGGTCTCACTAGTGGTCATATGGGCCTAGATGCTACAGTGAGAAAAATTCTCTTGGCAAGCCTATGGTGGCCAACAATGCACACAGATGCTAGGGACTGGGTGTTAGGCTATGACACCTACCAGAGGGTCAGGAAACCATTGAAGCAGGACTTCATGCCACTGCATAATTCTCAACCACAAGAGTTGTTCAAACAATGGGGATTGGATTTCATTGGACCACTGAAGGTAAGTCAATTACATCGGTGCCGATACATTGTGCTTGCCTCTCACTCATCTGCACTCGGGGCTGCCAACGGCATTTTACTGGACAGGATTGGAATTAAAGCAAGTTGGTAAAGGCACTACTATAGGGAAGAAGAGGAAACGGAAGCAGGCATCGATGGAAGAGGAAACATCGGCCAAAGAGGCATCTAAGCAGGGTGAAGCATCCGAACAGGGGGAACCTATTGACTTGTCTTCCTCAACATCAGCTTCTAGTTCACCAGTGGATGAGGAAGTGTCTATGGCTATAGGCGGCCAAGCAACATTGGAAGTAGGAGAGACCGAAATACCACTATTACAGCCAGCCAGTTTCACTCTTCCAGCACCGCCAATCAGGGAGATCCCATAAACAGTGACCTTCACCCTCCCAATATCGTCAGTTGGATTCTGCCGAACACTAAGAGTAGTAGCCTCATCACAAGGTGCAACGTCAGGCAGGGCGCCACTCACTGCCATATCGTCACGATGGGCAGCCACTACATCAACAACTTCTGGGGAACCAATGCCAGAAGGTAACCCAGATTCCACAACTTTCGTGGAGATATTACCAGAGGCTCCTTCACTTGACACGATACCTGGATCGGCAACTTCGAGGGTTGCAATACTAGCGGAGGCACCAACGTGGGGGACGATCACAACACATGAAGAGGCTTCTCCTATCACACCGCCAGGCGCACCAGGGGTGGCTCAGATCGACAATTGGTTGGGATCGATGGGCCTCACACTAGAAGTGGTCGAGCAACCGAAGTAGCCAATTGAGAGTCCTTCAAACAGGTTGTTGGGCGAGGGAGGTCCAACCATCCACACGTAGTGGGGCAAACTGCATTTTGCCAAGGAGACACCGAACAACCCACGCATAATGACATCGGCGCTAGTTACGAGGTCGAAAGCGATAGTCGTGAAACCCCTAGAGGGCTTAGGAGCCTTACATAGCCATCGGGTAATGAGGGAGAGAATGGGGAGGTTGATGTGTTTTTGCGACCGCACTAACGTTAGGAATAAAAGTTGCCAACGCTACCCTATTCTCTGATCAAAAGCATTCTCATGATGCTAAGAGACAAAAAGTTCGGGCGCGCTCAACCTGTCTTTAATAATAGGCTCACTGGCTCACCGGTGATTTGGTCGGTATTTCAAGGGGACTTACGGAATTGTTCAGCAGCAGAGGAAGGTGTTTTCCACGATTCGACAAATTTATCAGTGAAGCACAGGTTTCCTATTCTAACCAGAAAGTAATGAATTGAAATGGTTGCAAGGTTAAGAAGGCTCTAATTTACTCTAAGGCGTGGGACATGGCGATCAATTCTTACAAGCTTCAACCAGCCTGTTCTCGCCGGACAGCCCATGTAACCGGGTGCAATCTTCGGGGAGGAGTAGTACATATGTCTTATCACAACTTAGCATGAAAATACCATCACAACGACGCATATAAACATACAAATCATGATCTAAGTTAAGTACATGATATTCCAGTTGACCACACAAGGCGCATTCACCATCAGCAAACACACTAGTGGTATGGATAGACGAAGTTGCTTAGATCGAACGCCACATTCCACAGTTAACATCTACTTGCATGGAATGAAAATTATACTACTTAGAACTATTTATGCTACCATTTGAATCGGAAGGGTTAGAAACCTTGTTAGCTAGCTACTCATACAACAACAGCATTTAAATTCACCATCAATGAAAACTCTTTATTGAGAGAGTGTTCACAACACTTCTACAAAGTTTTCAAAGGAAAACTTTCTCTCTTCAAACCACTATCAATCTCATATACCTGGTGCTACTTCCAGTTATCACTTACTGCCTCTATTCTGATCTCTACCGTCAACTTCTACTTAATTCTACTTCTAATGAGAGGTACAAATGAGGGGGACTCCCCTTTATAGTTGGCCAAGTCCAATGGACTTGCTCAAGAGCACCGTCGGATGGCCCAAATTGTGCCACCCCAAACAGATTCACCCTAAAAACCGGCCACCAAGAGGGAGTGGGTAACAATGAGCCATAATACATCATCCTTCTAGAAGATTCCATCTTTGAAAGGTTTCATTAATCGTTTTGATTTTCCTCTGACATTGTTCAACTTCACTCTCGAAGCGTCATGCGCTTTGTACTATTATACCTGCCCTTGCTTATTTTTCGCGAACTTCTTTCTTTCCTTCGTTGAGATGTCATTCTGATTATTTTCTTCATTCTCCCAAGTCATCGCCCGCTTTGTCTCGACGCTTTCCCCGCAAAACAAGCAAGGCGAGGAGAGCATTAGAACACTTCATAATATAACTAACTTACTTAGCCAGGATTTTCAATGCCTAACTCTCCCAAGCCGCCTCTATTTCCTCTCACAACTCACTTTCTTTCATGATTCTCCTTCTCATACCTAGCCACCAATTCATCTTGCATTTCTCGCTTCTGGCATACTTCATTCACATATTTTCATCCTGACTGCTCGAAAATCCTCTCATCAAGAACCTCCAAATTAAAAATAATCTAGTAAATCATCATTTCAGTTCATTCCGCTAAGGCAAAATTTTATCTTGAAACACATTTTTATTCTTGCCTTAGAAAATTTTCTCCAAACTTCCTTTTAGAAATTACATCAACTTATGTTCATCAAAATATTCACCCTGAAGGCCTCGGCAAAGTGTGGAAGACCTTAAAATCCATTCCTCATCACAAACGTCCAGTACCCAGAAGAAAATTTTCTCCAGAACGTGTCGAATGCATGGGTACACAACGAACGGGTTCATTTAATTTTCTTGAATTTTGAACCTTGGAAAAATAATTTTTAACAAATTTAATCCCGTTCTTTTTATCTGTAGATGATTCTTGTTGCTCTGACTTGAAAATCTTTCGTTGACCCTGTGCAGCTGGCATCATTCGACTTCATCTTTGGCAATTTTGCTCATGTCTTAGGAGATTTCTTCACTTCACCAGACTTAGGTGTTTTTCCTAAGGAAAATTTCCTTGCCTTAGAAATTTTTTTGAATCACTCAGCACTCTTCCTGTGAGGAAAATTTTAAATCACCTTGAATTTTGCCATGGTGAGAAAATTTTGTTAACTTCACTCAAAAGATCTTCCTTGAAAGCACATCATACTTAGCATATTTTATTTTTCATCACCTTCAACGCCTAACATATCATATTCATCACCCTATACCTGGCGCATTTAGCACTTAGAAGAGGATACTTCACATCCACGCCTAGCATATTATTTTATCACTTGCCATTTTCAACGCCTAGCAACACTTTATTTCACCACCTTTTACCACACTTCACCCTCAAGACTTATCTTTACATGGCACATACTCATGAGAGAGGAGAATAGCCTTTTCCAACGTCCTTGCACATTTTCATCTCCCCCTTAGGCGCATTTCACACTTAGAGGGGAATATTTAACACGCCTAGCACCTCACTTGTCTTCATCCACACTTGGGCGCATTTAGATATCAAGGTAGACTTAAGTCTTGCTCAAGAATCTTTTCATTTGTCCTCATCTTGCATCTTTGCATGTATACATTTGTCCTTTTCTAACCTTGCATGCCTTTAGTTTTGGCGCATATTGCATGGGGTGGAGGATGAAACACATTCAAACACTCTTGACTTTTTGACTTTGCATGGGCGCATTTGAGAGAGAGAGAAGAATGAAACTCCAACGTGACTCTTGAGCTTCCCTGTTTTGTCTTCACATGCCCTCTTTTGGGCGCATTTTGCACCTCATGAAGGATGAAAATTGTTGACTTCTTTGACCCTCTTGAGAGGTGGGCGCATTTTAGCATGAGAGGAGGATAAGCATTTCATACTTAGAAAACTTTTGCATGCCACTACCTTGAGTTGGGCGCATTTTGCCATGGGTGAAGGATGAACTTTGTTGACCTCCTTTGACTTCATCAAGCTTATTCTTGCATGGGCGCATTTTGATGGGTGAGGAGGATATCTTTTGCCTCAGAATATTTTTAACATTCAAACTCTCATTGTGGGCGCATTTTCAAGTAGTTGCAGGATAAAAAAAACTTTGACCTTTTGACTTTCTTTCTTGTTAACTCCTCTTGGGCGCATTTGAGGTGTGGAGAAGGATGAGCATCTTTGACCTTTTGACTTTCTACTGTTGAACTTCTTAGCATGGGCGCATTTTACTAGTGGAGGAGGATGAAAATTTACACTTAGAAAATTTTGCATGTATCTTTCACCAACTTTTCCTTGGGCGCGTTTTGGCATGAGAGGAGGACAAGTTTTATACTTAGAAACTTTTCCAACATGGGACCTTGAGCTGGGCGCATTTTGCCATAGGAGCAGAATGAACTATCGTACTTAGAAACTTTTCCATGCTCAGCTTGTGAGAAGGGCACATTTCACCTGTGGTGGAGGATAAGACTCTTAGAATTTTTATGCCTGGCTTGCCTTCCAGCTGAAGTGGGTGCATTTTCAAGGTGGTGAAGGATGAATTCAACACTTAGCCATTTTTTCTTCGTCTTCGCCAGTTTATCCATGCCCTGCTATTTATAGTAAGTCTCTTGATTCTCATACTTCAGAAGCTCAGATCGTTTTGAAATTTTAAACACTGTTTCCTCACGACTTCATCAACCTGTTGACACTGCTATTTCAGTTGGTCTGATATTTTTAGCCATCTATCAAGGTGATTTGTTATAAATAGTGCAATCCGGCTTCTCGATAATCAACTCCGCTGACTTGAAATTTGAATGACGTTCACCAATATTGACTTGTCGACACGCATACATGCAATCATTTGCTATTTTTGTAGGTTTGATGTAAAAACTACTTACTATAAATATCAGTGCGTCTCCGCTTTTGTCTTCAAATTTACCGCCAGAGAAATCAGCCAAGGATCCTCATCAGCGGTATTTTACAATCGTTTTCAAAATTCTGACTTTTTACCCTTCTTTTCAAAGTTCAAGCTCGAAACCCCTAATTTGTCTTGCATGGCTATCAAACACCGCTTTTGTCTCCTCGCTTATGTTGTAATCGCTATCAGCTCGTGGATTCTCATATCGGTAGTCATCGACACTTGCTAAAAATAGTAAGTTCCTCACTGAGTGACCATCTCCGTTTGCATGTCACATCACTGCGAAGCTCTCGAAAAACACATAAGGAATATGCAAACATGCAAAGAAAACCCTGACATGCAAACCCTAAAAATAGCCTCTGAAGGCTGAACTTAGAAAGTTGTCGTCTCACTTTGCATACACCATCGCAGCGTCTCGAACCCGTATGAATATGCGCATACATGCAAAGAAAAACCGCATTTAGGCCCTCCGAATCGCCTTCCGTTTGATCGCTAAAATAGTAAGTTGTCCGCTACCAAATTTGCAATCGCCAGCGCCTTCGATGTGTTCAACGTAGTGTGACCGCTGGAACAATTCTCAAGACGTCAATAATGCTCGAAATTTCACACTTACTAAAAATAGTAAGTAACCGAAATCCGATGAAATTTTAGTGAAACCCTGCTGGAAACACACTAACAACAGTGTTAGTCTCAATTTTCAATTTATTCACTTCACTTGACCTCAAATTGGCTGGAAAGATGGAAACCCTAATTTTCTGTGATCTCCCATTAAAATTTCACGCCAAGGTTCAACGCGCCTATCCCAAAAAGATATGACGCAGAGAAAAGAGAGACAACAACAAAAGCAAAGCCGCTAAAATAGGGGTCCCCTAATGGGGCTTACGTGGTGAAAAAGGCTCACAACAGAGGGTGACCTTAAGTGACTTCGTAGGTAGAATGGTCCCGCACCATCGGATGCTGGAACCGCATAAATTAAGTGTGGAGTATATCGGGAGAGCATGGGAAGATTGATGATTCGAGTGGGCCAAGTTTTTAGAGAGCTCAAGGTTGGTCGATCTCCTCTAGTGGGACAACAAGTGGACTGCATCCGAGGATTTGTGCAGATGGGGTACGAGTGAGTTTACTCAGATATGAAGTGAGGAATGGCCAAGACGCGAGACTACTGCAATGTTGTGGGCATGGCGTGGTAGGCCACTAAGGTTGGCATGAAGGGGCGTTGGGGTTCTCGAGAGTTTATACAACATTGAGCTCGCATTTCATGATGTTTTCTATCTCATGAAACGCTAGGTGTTCTCCATGGAGGTTGCAGTATCACGGAAGCTAGAAGCATATAGAAACTTACAAAGGATTAAGGAGGAGTAAACTGCTGCAATGACAAACATTCAAAATGACTTGGCAGAACAGACCTAGCTAGCCAGTGACAGGGGAGCCTGACTAGAGGCCTTGAAGACCCGAGTGATCACCTTGGAAGAGGAGGCACACCGGAAAGAGGGGGCATGGGAGCAGCGAGTGAAGGAATTGGAGGACCAGTTGGCAGCAAAGAGTGCAGAGGCCCAAAAGACTAAAGGGCAGTTGATGGAGGCAGCTCGTATGGTGAAGCCTGCCAAGGAGAGGGAGATACTCGTCGACCAACAGCTCTGCACACGTATAGAGTGAGGTGACTACGGGCAGAGCATTCATCGACCACTCTAGCACCGTCCGTGCATCCAGGGATGTCCTCGCTTCCCCCTCATTAAATTTGTATATTTTGTCATTCCCTTGGGTTGTCATGTCGTCTAGAAGACGACTTCCTTTTAGGGGGGGATGATGTAAGTAGTATATCTTTACTTTTGTTGTAGTCGGTCGTCGTCAGCCTTGCTCGTAGCCGGCCATTTGCTAATTAAATGTACATAGTGGGAATAATATATGTCATGTACATTCGGGTAATCAAGTCCAGATTAGTGATAACTGTTTGAAATATGCCGAGCCAAATTTTTTCGTTTTTTAATTTACAAATTACAAAGCAGTGCACCCGTTAAGGTTAGAGAATAAACCAAAACGTGCAAGAAAGCAACTCTAACCAGAATGGCGCCGATGATGGCGAGCATTGGTCAGAGGATCTAAAACAAACTGCTTATGCTGTAACTCTAACCAGTATGGCGCCGATGATGGCGAGCATTGGTCAGAGGGTCTTCTATTCTAAATGCAGAAAAGAACTCAACGTCAAGTATGTGCTACCCAATCCAATGCGGAGTGCGGGGCGACCATATGACGGAGTGATTACAGAAAGCAAAGCTTGAAATGAAATGCTGAAAGCTGAAACTACTCAACACCCAGAATGGGAAGTAGCTACCATAGGGCGGAGTTATAACTATTTCAAACTAGTACTGACAGCAAGAACGAGTATTACAATAATGACAATGCAATATTAAAGAATACTGGTCAGTACTACTGCCAGTTTACAATATATAATTATTGCCTGCAATGTCAAGATATCAGATTCCTTTCAATTGGTGCATTCAACAATACATTTGCTTCAAGCTTTTAAGTAAACCACAATGCCAAACCCAAATCAGAAGATGCAGATTTCTCGGACTGTCAAAATCAGATCTGCACTTTTTATCATGAATCAAAGAGTTGCAGAATATAAAGGTGCTAAATCAACACCTCAGCTGGACATACAAATCGTAGAAGTAGGTGATGCATCAACGAAGATGTCTTCCATAAGAGCCTTTGGCGATTCCCACCAATCCTAAGAAAATGCAAATTTTTAACTGATTTAATGCATTTATACGTAATTCACTAGATGTTGTCTTTTCAAACGGTTACATGCCCTTCCAAGCTAGGAGGCTTCATTCTCATAGTCCCGTAGCCAATCCCAAAGATAACAAGATAGGCTTTCCCAAGATGAAGAAAAGATGCACAAGACTCCTTTTATAAGTTCACAATTTCACGAACCCCAAAATCCTAATTTCGGAAGCTCAAACTCCCATCTCTTTCCTTCTCAATAAGGCCCTTTCACCCTTTAGTCAATAATCATATTTTAATTAAACATCAATTCTGATAAAATGCTTCACATACACTTTCCTTTGTGGGGAAATTCAACAAATATTAATATCATAAATTCCAAGAAGGCGCCACCCTTGAGTCCAATTTAAACGCATATTAAGTCAATTTAATTGAAGGAAGGGTGATAAAAATTTAATTATAATGTTATTTTATGAAATGAGTTTCCCCGCATTCTCAAGTTCTAAACCTAATACCACTTGAATCAATCAAGGGGAAAGTCAACCGCCTCGATACCATCCCGACACAAGCCAGTACACCCTAATAAAAAACAAGAATTCCAAAGTGCTCAATGTCGAGATGAACATCACCGCTAAGCCCTCCAAAACCCGCAGAATCCGGCCATTGAATCCACCATCTCTCGAATAACTAATTTCCTAAAAATAGAAACCCCATCTTCCCACTATCTGCTTCCGTAAAAGGTCAACTATAAAGAACAATCAGGTTTGAGAAGGGGACATTACAGTAGTATATCTTTACTTTTGTTGTAGTCGGTCGTCGTCAGCCTTGCTCGTAGCCGGCCATTTGCTAATTAAATGTACATAGTGGGAATAATATATGTCATGTACATTCAGGTAATCAAGTCCAGATTAGTGATAACTGTTGTTATGAAACGTCATGTCGGTTGGTTGCCTAACTACCTGTTGATGTGACTTTTGTGCCCGCACCAATCAGCAAAACAAAGTAATCCGAAGGCTACTCCATTCTCTCTTGATCAAAGAATTCCGTGCACTAAGATTGCTAGACAGATCGCACGTTCAACTCCAAGGTTCCGAAATGCTTTGGAATACCCTGAATCGGTTTGTTGTGATATGCTGTGTACACGAGGGACTTACACAATTGTTCAAGATGTTGCAGTTGATAGCATGTTAGTGGTTGGAAGGGAATTTTGTACGAATGATTTAGCGTTGAAGTATGGATTTTCCTAAACTAACCAAAATTGTGCGGAATTGAATGGCTGCAGAGATTAAAAAATTTATGACCTAGTCTAAATGAAAGATATGTGGAGCTCGACTTCAGCAAGACTTCAACCAGATTCTACCTTGCCTCATGTTGGACAGCTTCAGCAAAATCGGTGTAATCTTCAAGGGAATAGCATAAGGTATTCAGATTATAATTCAACATGCATATACCATCAGAACGACGCATACAAGCATACGAATCACAATCTAAGTTAAGTTTGAAATGATTTCCAGTCGACCAAGCAAGGCAAGCTTGTCGTCAACAAGTTGCTAATGATATAGATTTAAACGAAGCTACTTCAATCAAACACCACAAATCCATAGTTAATTACTTGTACGAAAATTACTCTAACTCAAATCCTACTTGAAGTCGAAGGGTGAAGAAACCTCACTAACTGCTCATAACGAAAGACAAATTCACCAATCAATGAAACTCTTTTATTATGATAGCCTTCGTAACAATTCCTTACAAAATTCTCAAAGGGAGAATTTTCTTTCTCCTTCAAACAATGCAATGAAACTATTCTAACTCTAACTATCTCTCTATGCTCTAGCAGAATGCCTATTCTCTAGTCTCGTCATCTAATAATGTACAAATGAGGGGACTCCCCTTTATATAGCTGGCCAATCTCAACGGATGGTCCAGATCAAATTACAATGGACGGCTCGGATCGAGCCACATAAACCCTAGACAAGATTCTGCCCTAAAAACTGCTACAAGGTGGAGTGGCGTAATTAATGTGTACAAAGATAGTAGATTCCTCCTTTGACCACTATGGGCAATTATAATTAATGCCCACTATCCTTTCAGAAGATTCTCGTTCAGGACCCTGTTACCATTGTTCTTTTCTCTGATTGCGTAAGCTACAAACTCGGCCAGCACTGCATCAACTTCCTGCTCAAAGATTGTCGGAGTAAGGTTGAGCTGATACTCAAGGATAGCAATTGTCTGCTCCTGCCGGTCACAAGAATTTCTCCAAAACTTGATGGATTCCTATGTGCTCTAAATGATAGCTGAGAATGTGGAGATATTTTCAAAGGCCAGTTGAGCAAAAACACCCTCATCTTGAAGAAGAAAGGTTGCAATCTCCCTTTTAATCCATCTATTTCCACTTCCTCAGGAGTTAGTCTTTTGGCGAACAATGCCTCCGGTGTGTTGAAGATGCCTTCGTGAATATTTCCCATTGCCTTCCTGATCTTAGCTGACTCTACCTTTGCTGTGTCGAAAAACCTCTGCCAGTGAATGCAGTAGAATATCACCCTAGAAAATCATATCTATCCCCAACCTGAATCACCCCTTCATCAACCAAAGTCTATATTGGAATGCGCATCAGAGCAACCAGGCGAGGAATGGTCTTATCCTAGAATATATGCGTGTCGTTCCAAGCCTGCTCGACGTTCTCCAAGCGCGAGAGGATACCGGAAGCATGTTGGAAAGAGGAGACAAGATCTATCATGAATCTCTCAGCCTCAGTGCGGACACCGCCAATCCACTTATCTCCCTCCTGAATAGCCCTCTTCATCTCCTCGAGCCCACTGATTGACTCTCGTGGCAGCTCAGGTGGAAGCTCCACCGTTGGGTTCTCTTGAGCACACGGATGTGCTAGATGCCGCACATACCCAACTAACACCTTATGCTCCTTCTTCAATTTCTTATACTTTTCCTCCTTTTGTACCAGCCTATCCTTTAGTGCCTGGAAGGAATTTTCAGCCTCCTCAACAACCTATGCTCTGGAAGGACGCCCTAATTCAATTGTAGTGATAGTATAGTTTTCAGGCATCACATCACCTAGATCATATTCCTCCCTCGGAACTACAACATGGAAAGTGCAAGAGCCAGCCTCATCCGTTTCCATCCTAGAATATTTCTTGGCTCTCTTCCTTTTAGGTGACTCACTTATTATGTTCAGGAGCTCTTCCATTTCCACTGTCGGGTCAGTGTCATCCTCCTGATCTCGTCTTATTGCGTGTGTGAGCCAATTTGGAGCATTCTGTTGAGTGCCATAGACGATTAGTGGTTACTCCTCTGTTGCTTCCACTTCATTCGGTCAAGGCTCGTCTGTTTCCATATGTTGGCTATCCTCCCCAAAACCCCGAACTTCAAGCTCCATAATATGTTCATGCTCAAAAAGTGCTTCGAGTGCACGATCCAAGCGACTATCTATTTCCGTTTCTTCACCTTCATCTAGCTGATCGGCACTCTCAGGAGCATAGGCACTCTGATTGTTAGGCTCCCTAAACAATGGTTGGTTAAATTCTTCCATATCCTGCTCTTCAGCCACTCTAACCCTCTGATCCGCAAATACTGACACCTCTTGCACACTTGAAGAGCAAGGCAACAACTATGTGGGACGATGCCTCCTCTGTTCTTTGAGGCTCAGGCTGTACTGGCTCCTCTACTCGCATCTCTGCTGGTTGGGCAATTTGTTTCCTCTTCCTTGACGACATCGATGGTTTCCGATCGCCCATGATATTGTACGAGAGGGCAATTGATCTTCTCTTCAGCCTGTGAACATGCCCCTCCACCCAACTCCTCGTGAAAGTTAAGACAGGCATAGACAAAGTGTCCAACATTTCACTACTCTTTTCAAACTTAGTGCACTAATTAAATTTGTCATTTGATTTGTCTAAGTCCTTCTTTATCGAGATGATCTCAAGTTCTAACTTCTTGCATTCAAGAAACTTTTCTTTTAGTTGTTTCCTTACCTCTTACTCAATTTGTTTGGCCTGTTTGATTTCCATCTTTAAGTCCATGATCACTTTTTCTGATTTTTCTTTTGTTTCCTTGTCCTCTTGACATTGTGATTTGAGCCTTGAATTCTTCTTCCTAAGCTTCTCAATCTTACGATAGGCATACTCAAGTTCGTCCTCAAGATCTGCTTCATTATGACTTTCATCATAGTCTTCTTCATATGCATCAAATCCTTCTTTGAGGTTTTTATCAAAAAGAGCTCCCTTTCCATTGGATTTATTTCTCAAGCTATTGAATGAACGATCTTCTTCTAAGTTCTTTACTTCAATACTCTCTTCCCCTATCGTCTTCTCTTTTATTTTACTCCCAAGGCTATCTTCATTTATCACTTCATCATTTTTTATTTCCATGTGTATTCCAAGTGCCACTTCATCACTGCGGTTGGCTTCTTTGATATCAATACAATCATTATTGTATATAGAATGGGTTTCTCCTTCAAAGAAAACATCATCCATTACTTTATCCCTTGTATTTGGTGTTTTGTTACGAGAATTCTTCTTAGAATTATTTCTTCCCTTACACAATATCAACCATTGAAGAAAATAACCATATGAACAAGTTGACACCAAGATTTTATGTGGAAACCCTTACAGGAGAAAACCATGGTACAAATAATGTACTTTATGAATCATACAAGCTTTACAATGAATGTAGGCACCAACGTACTTGAATCACCAACTTTCACAATTTAGTAGGCACCAACCCACAAGGAGCACCAACACCTATCTCTGATTTAGTAGGCACCAACCCACAAGGAGCACCAACACCTATCTCTGATTTAGCAAGCACCAACCTACAAGGAGCATCAACTCCTATCTCTGATTTAGTAGGCACCAATCTACTGGAGGCACCAACCCTCACTTGCCAAGCACCAACTTAGCAAAAGATAATAACTTCAAGATCAATGTTCCACCTTCAATGTTGCATCCTTATTTGAAGTCGCACTACTTCAAAGGAGAATTGCACATTTTCAAGAATAAATTGTTTTATTCTTAATTAAGTTTTTGGTAATAAGACTTTGTTTAATAAATCACACCATATCAAGAATAAATTGGCATGCTTTAATAAAATTGCATTATCTCTTCGAGTGATTACTTTAAGGACGTTTGATTATGAGATTAATTTCTATTAGATCACAATCTTCATCCTTTGGCTCATGATCACATTTTTCTTAACTGCCGCTTCTTAACTGATTTTTGTTCTTCAAGTATCATCGCTGCCACAAGCTTTTCTTTAAAGAATGATATGTGTCAATTGAATACTTTGTAACTTTGCTCACTTCTCATATATTTGATTGCAGTGTTAAAATAGATTTCACCACCTCCTATTTTTTCTCATGTAAACTTCATTCATTGATCTTAATTTGCCATTCATTAATACACCAAAATGTAATCAGATCTCTTTGATATGATCGCATCATATTATTGATTGATCTTCTATGATCACATCATATTATTGATTGATCTTCTTTTCATAATATAATCATATCTGTTCATATATGATCGGGCTGCCTTCTTGTATCAACTTTCAAATATGCTCTTTGATTTGAGCAATTTAGACTTCCTCCGATTTGTCTTTAATAGATGCAATATAAATATTGTTCATATCTTGTTCCTTGGATATGTAGTATACTTAGAAAATGATTTCCTTTTTGGCCACATTTGACACGAATGACAATTTGTTCAACAATCTTGTCCAATGCCTTTGACATCATTGACAACATTTGTCTTCTCATGTTTGACATCAATGACAACATTTCCAACAATCTATGCATATTTCCAGCAATAGATATTTTAAACTCAGCAAACATAAATGTTGGCAACACTATTTCAAGGTAATGTAAATACTCTATTTTTCGACCTGGACAAGATAGCACCAACATGTTGCTTTAATTCATTCATTTGCATGGCTCCTTTGTATATGAAATGTCTTCAGCCTTATTATATGAAATGTCTAGAGGCATTGGTAAAGGATTATAAGGACCCACGTACCTAGTCATTCAACCATCGTAACATATGACTCACACCAATATACTTGCCTTCTGATATGAGTTGCATATTGTATTGCAGTTTCAAATGCAAAGGGGAATATGAATAGCCAAATGATAATAATAATCAACTGAGAAGAATATAAATGTCATTCCCTTGCTTGTACTCCTATGATAGCCACCGGCAAATTGCAAGTGTCCCAAGCTGACGGAGATTCTTATCTAACTCCCTATGCCACACAAGCTCAAAACTCATGCTATTTTCAAAGTCTCGGTGAAAGGAAAGCTCAAGGAAAATAATTGATAAAGCCCGATAATCTTAAAAACACCAGTCTCGAATCAATTAACACCTCCACAATATATATTCGGTTCTCATTTGTTGTCATGAACTGGTGTCTCCATCAGACTAAACCCAACTACAATGTATTGTGACACACCAAATATGCCCACATTTGCAATATTCGTTACTCCATTAGAATCACTGCTACTATCATTAAAACAACATGCTTTGGCCTGACCCATCATCAAATGTCATATATTTTGAAGTTACGATTATATAAACTGTTCCCTTTTAATATTTTGGAAATTCAAAGACTCCACGTTATACTAGTGCAGCACTTTATATTTCATGGGTTCAATATTAAAATATTCACCACCTTTCTCATCATCCACCGCGTTGCTCCTCTCTAATGTATGCCTGTTAGCTTTACAGTTGCGTCCACAAAACAACTTTGAATGACCGTTCAGCTTCTCCTGACGAGTCTGATGACATGCGTACACTATCAAAATGGTAAAGCCCATATTCAGGCCACTATTGATATTTTCTCACCCGCATTTTCACTCGGCTACAAAAAACTTCATTATCAAATTCTTGAAAGTTCTTGATAGATCCCAATTTGCTTAAATTTCACTCATTCTTCAAAGGAACGGTGGTTACTCATGTTAGTTTGATGATCAGATGTAATGCACAGAAAATTATTTCAAAATCAGACACAATAACACAACAGATACCCTGGGAAAACCCTCCTCTTCAGGGGAAAAACCCAACAACAAATATCTCTCTATTATATATTAATAATGGCAACAAGTCTCTTTACAATGAGGCCAATCTCAAAGCCTATATGGAGCACCTTCACAAGATGCAATAACAAGAAGTAATCAGCACTTCCTTGTAACTCAGATCTGCCCTTAAGAAATTCGCTATCTGCTCTTGATAATTCGCAATTTGTACTTCATTGATCTGCCCTTCAAGAATTCACACTTGGAAGAGAAGAAATGCTTGAACTTGATTGAGCCCAAATGGAGTGAAATGATCTTGTATTTATACAACCTGAAGGAGAGAGATCTCACCTTTTCATGCAAGGTCGGCCATCATAAAAATATAATTTCAATTTAATAAATACAATTTACAAGGAAGGTCGGCCAAGAAGATAATTACAAAGTTGCCATGTGAAGCACCTCTTTACATTGAATAATCACATATAAATAAGGAAGTATGAAGCCAGAAGCTCCAATTACATCAACACTCCCTCTCAGCTAGGTAGGAATAATTCCTACTGCACAAGACACATCACCTCATTGTGATGTCAACCACAATGGCTACAACCATATGTTGAAAGGAAAGAGATCACCTCATCGTGATATCAGATATCACCTCAACATGATATCAACCATAATGGCTACAACCATGTATGGAAAAGAAAGATATCACCTCAACGTGATATCAACCATAATGGCTACAACCATGTATGAAAAAGAAATATATCACCTCATCGTGATATCAGTTATTACCTCAACGTGATATCAACTATAATGGCTACAACCATGTATGGTATGTACAAGTGTTCATCACTTGTGTGATGTTGTCACCTCAACATGACTTTCACCATGGCTCTCCCTGTAATGTCCCCAATTTAGCCCTACGCTCTTCATTTGGATTTAGCCTATTTCTGGAAACTTGTAGGCTAAGCGAAGCTCAATCGGTTTCCAAACTTCTTGGAGGATGTTTCGTCTTTTTGGAGTCTTCTTTTGGAATTGTTGAACTCGGATTGCGGATTCCTTCTGGGTTTTCTCGAGAGCTTCGCGTTGGTGGTTTTAGTTTGGCATTCTGAGCAATTACATGAATTTACTATTTTTAGTAAATTCTATTTTTAGCAGTTGACTTGTTGACTCCTAATCAGTTGGCTCCACTTTGGCAGTCTGTTCAGACGGTATGGTTGAATTTGGCTTCTGATGCATTTCCATGGTGATATAAGATATTTTATATTATAATGTTATAATTTAACATTATAATTCCTTGTTCTAGCATCATGAATTAATATTGTCTTTAAAAGGGGGACATTGAAGGGTATTTTCACATGGAGGAAATATTTTAATATTTCTAAAAGCCAAATATTGCTCAAGGAGTTTGGACGCCAACTTTGGGTGAGCCAAATATTTTATTTAAAAAGTGAAATTTATCTTCTTAAGCAAGTACGCCATCTTGAGGGTGAAGACAAAAGACAAGTCAATGACCTAAAAGAATCTTTGAGGTGGCGCCCTTCTTGGAGGTTTCTAGAAAGCTCTTCTAAAGTTATAAATTGGAGCTCGGGGTCCTCATTTTGTTTATCTGATGAATTTGCAAAGTTATGCTGCCGGATTGGCTTTGGGATTGCTTCGAGGAATGAAGCCTCCTAGCTTGGCTCTTCTTCTTGCTTGAAAGACAGCAACTAGTTGAGAGGTTTAGTTGTAGTTGGTTTCCTTTCATTGTAGTTGGTTCTTCTCACATTCCGTAGTTGAGTTATTGTATTTTCTGTCAATTTTAGAGTTGCTGATTTGTATGGCTGTAGGTTGTTTTTACTCACAACTCAAGAAACAGAAATAATATTGTTCTGGGTACTGTTCCAATCTATTTTCCTATGTAGGGCGACCATATGTGCAAGTTTCCAGAATTTTATTTGAAGTCTATGAATTATCTAAAGTAAATCGCCCTTGCTTGCAGGCAATTTCACTTCGTAAGTGCTTTGGAAGTCGTGCAAAATAAATAGGGGTCTTTGTGAGAAGTTTTTGTGATCCATCTTCATTGTCATCATCATTAGAATGTTTTGCAACTGATTTCAAGTTAAATGAGTGAGTATTGAGAGAGATATGAGCATTTAAGTGAGTTCTGGAGTTGCTGTTTTCACCATTCTTAACTGCAGATCTGTCATATCAGACTTAGTAAAATTATTAATAGGGCTGGGATTGTCTGTCTTAGTCATATTAATCGTTCTGGAGTAGCTCTACATTTCAGCAGTGTGATTATCACTCTAATCCATCGTGCTTGCAGGAGATATATTACATTGTAAGGCTGTTAGTAGTACTAACCAGCCAATATTCACATTTGTAAGCTCTTATTTATATTTCCTACATTTCGTGGAAGAGACTGATCCTTGCCCAGTCTATTGTCTTTCTTTATATCTCCGTCATATGGTAGCTCCCATTCCGTCTCGGGTTGGAAAGCACATTCTTGACGTCGAGTACTTCAGCATTCTTGCTTATTTCCCTTAATTGCATTGTAATTCTTAGCACTCCACCATATGGTCGCCTCCTTTCCATACTGGATTGGGTAGCACATGCTTGGTGTTGAGTTTGTTTCCAGTACTTGTAGCGTAGAAGATCCTCTGACCATATGATCGTCCTTCGCGGACACATTCTTGTTAGAGTTACCTTCAGTTGCATTTTGTTTAAGGCACTGACGATCCTCTTGCCATATGACAGCCTCTCTCTTGTTGAGATTGAGTGCGCATTCTTGGCAACGAGTTATTTGTAATCTGCTGGTTTGAATTATCTAACCCTAACGGGTGCTCTCTGCATTGTTGTGTACTTGGTAAAAAAATTGGCTCAAAATATTTCACCCCAGAGGGTGAAACACAAGTACAAGAAAATCATCACGGACTCTCTCATGTGATGTTGTCATGAAGTCACACACATGACATCCACCATGGCTCTCCCAAAGGCTGGAACAAGGGCTTTCACCTCAAACTTCTCTTGCAGAGAAGAATGCATTAACAAGGGATTTCACCTCGAACTTCTCTCACAGCGAAGAACTCATTAAAGAGGATCATTGATATTGAGACTCCTTTTCAGTTAAGGTTGTATTCTCCACCATACCAAACTTATCTCGAAAGTACACAAACTTTATCCTGGAGAGAGACTTGGTGAGAATGTCTGTCATCTGTTCATCAGTGTTTATATACCTCAACTATATAGCTTTCGTCAATACCATATCTCTAATATAATGGTATTTGAACTCAACATGCTTGGTTTTGTCATGAAACACAGGATTGACAGAAAGTTTCACACAGCTCTGTTTATCACAAAGAATGATAGTAGGCTCCATTGATTGTCCAAACAATCCTGCAAGGAGCTTACGAGGCCACACTGCTTCTCAAGCTGCCACATAAGCTGCAATATACTCGGCCTATGTTGTATTCAGTGCCACTGAAGACTGCTTCTTGCTACACCAGGAAGTCGTTGCAGACTTCAACAAGAACAAATCCAGAGGTGCTCTTCCGATCAACAACACAACCATCTTGTTTAGGTTCAATACGCTCCCTCTGAATTTTTAAGTACTTGCATCAACCTTCTGACCTCATCGTCCAAGATTGCCTGCAAAGCTTGCTTTAGATAAATGTTTACCAATGCACACCTTTGGTACTATAGAGAGTTCAGGGTAGACCTCCTCAACCTCATAGCAGATCACTCTATTCTGAATCGGTTTGTGGAGCTACCAATATCAAATCCAGCTGACTATCTTGTGCAATTCTAATCTCAGCAGCTGAAGAGCTCTTTCAAGGATTTGACACTTGGCCTTGCAACACTGCAACCTTCACTTCTTCTCAATGAGTCATAGAACTCCCTCTTGATCCCTACTTCAAAGCTTGCAAAGAAGACTTCTAGAAGTGAACTCCCTCTAGCCACCAACTCAGTCCCATGGTTGCAAGTTGTGACACCATCCTTGATCATTTCTTTGGACGGCATGACTTCCTCACAAGATGCCTGAAGCTCTTCCTCCTTGTGCAATCTCTCATTACTTTCTAGCTCCTCAATCTGTCCTGGAAGCGTTTTAAAGAGAGATTACCAACAATTTATAACTATCCAAAGAAATATCAAGGCTAGAATCATACAAGGTTTACTATCTCAAGATATAACATGAACACATAAGAGTTTATGAACTATAAATAAAGAAATCAACCTATAAGTGAAATATGAGCAAATATCAAAAGATCAAAATGAAGGGATAAAGAACTTATCTTTAATTGAATTCAAATATAACTCTTTCTTCCATCTTTTACTCCTCTCGAGAGTGCCAAACTCAGCGCAACAAAAAAACAATTTGCACAACTACAGATTTCTTGAATGCAATATGCAGTTAGCATGTAGAACCAACTCTCTCTAAGAGTTCAAAGCTCTATCACAGTTCATGCATTAGAGAATGATACCATCGAAATTACAATTCTCTTTTTATTTTAGAGTCGCACTCAGAAATCTTCACAACCAACATGCAATAAATGAAATCTTAAAAGAATCTTATGCTAGTGAACACAATTCAAGAGAAACCACTCTCTCTATTTACTAATTACAAGATCCAACTTAATGATATAACTCAACAAACAAAGAATACTTATCTCCTTAAATATTTTGATGGAATGCAAATACTAGACGCAGTAAGATATGCTGCTCTTGCGCACAAATCAACACACAACCTTCATGGCTTGAACACAAGCCCATGACTTAGAATAGAAATTCCCTAGAATCCTTCTAAGAAAAGATCTCATCCACATCCACAAATGAAGAATGTTGATTAGGCCTAGTTGGGCAATCCTTTGCATAGTCACAAAACTTGTCACAACGAAAACATTGGACATTGGAAAGGTTCCACTTCTTCTTGAATGCGGGAGCACCATCTGACCCTTTATCTCTATTCCTCTTGAAGTATCCTTTCTTTCCCCCTTTTCCTTTTTTCTCTGAGGATTGAGTGGAAAGAACATGAATGTCTTCATTTGTAGAGCTTCAACCAATACCTCTCGCAGCCAACCTAAACTCTTCTTGAATGCAATCTGCCCTCAAATAATCAAACTTGGGAAGTTTCGATCTTGCACTGATTCCTTGAAAACTCCCAAGATGAAGGAAGACCATTAAGGGCAAGCATGGTCAAATCCTTGACATCAACAAAATGACCAATAGAAGACAGTTGATCTCTCAATTCGGAAATCTTCATGAAGTAAGTGATGACAGATTCTCCTTCTGCCATCTTCACATGATGAAGTTTTTGCTTCAATGCAAGTGCACGGCTTGTGTTGTTGATCTCATACATCTCCTCCAAAGACTTAAACATTTCCCTTGTCGTCTTCATCGTAGAGATGATGGGAACAATATGATCCTTCGCGGAATCAACTAACATCTTCTTTGCCTTAGTATCTTTCTTCTTCCATTGAATCTTCTCTTCCTCATCAGCAGGCTCAAAAACTTTGCTCTCCACGAACTCATCCAATTCACTTTATTCCAAGGAGAGCATAATTCTGAATCTCCAAGATGTGAAATTTGATGCTCCCTCAAGTTTATCCTCAAGCTTAAGACTGATCACTATCTTTACGAAGAGATAGAAGTAAACAACGATGAGAAAGAGAGTAAAGAGTATCACTATAATAACAATCTGATCAAGATCTTCTTCAAACCCGCTTTGATACCATGTTAGTTTTATGATCAGATGTAATGAACAGAAAATTAATTCAAAATCAAACACAATAACACAAGCGATATCCTGGGAAAACCCTCCTCTTGAGGGGAAAAACCCAGCAACAAATATCTCTCTATTATATATTAATAATGGCAACAAATCTCTTTACAATGACGCAAATCTCAAGCCCGATATGCAGCACCTTCACAAGATGCAATGATAACAAGTAATCAGCACTTCCTTGTAACTCAGATCTGCCCTTGAGAAATTTGTTGTCTGCTCTTGATAATTCGCAATCTACACTTCATTGATCTGCCCTTGAAGAATCCGCACTTGGAAGAGAAGAAATGCTCGAACTTGATTGATGGCCAAATGGAGTGTAATGATCTTGTATTTATAAAACTTGAAGGAGAGAGGTCGCACCTTTTCATGCAAGGTGGGCCATCATAAAAATATAATTTCAATATAATAAATACAATTTACAAGGAAAGGTCGGCAGGGAAGATAATTAGAAAGTTGCCATGTGAAGCGCCTCTTTACATTGAATAGTCACATATAAATAAGGAAGTATGAAGCCTGAAGCTGCAATTACATCAATAACTCAAATGTATTGAATCCCCTCTTGGAGCTTGGATATTAATGGATTTCCTTGATTTGCTTCATTCCTACCATTTATATTACTTATGGTTTCTTTTCTCTAGAAATATTGGCAACTCTTAAAAAATTATAGTCTCGACTCTAAATGGACTTGTGCCAATTTAGAACTCAAGGTTCAAAAGCTGAGTTAGAACTAAAAAACGCCAGATTTAAATATGATTGTAAAATTGGAATCAGACACGGCTACACATAACATTGAATGGAGAAGCTGTATGAATCATTAAATAATAGAATCCTTGCAAATTAAAGAATAGACTTCATATGAACCCCTTTCATACATACTTTCAACATTCACCAATCTGAAAAATCACCATTGCAGCGTAGAAAATTTTGCAACTCAGAAGTGCAAGACTCTAATTGATATCAAATTGAAAGGCAGAAAATGATCATTTACAATGACTTCACATTTTTCTTCAATAACACTTTCATTTAGACAAAGCGAGAAAACTGAATGTCTTCTCCAGCTATCAGCCAGGGTAGATCTTTCACTACCGAAGCCAATCTTATTTCAGAGGTCTACCCACCTCAGAAAGGCTGTCAACTACGTCCACCAACAAGAACCTATTCTGAATTCCAAAATCCAGCTTGTTGAAACAATGCTCCAAAAAATCTTTTATTTTTTCTCACCTCGTAACTCCTCATGACTTTTTGACTTCTCCTTTTTTCTCCTTTTTCACTTTTAATTGAATTCTCTTTTGAATTCACTTTAAAGTAACTTATTTAATTTATTTTAACTTTTCAACTTAAGTTACTTTTGTTCCATTAGTTTAAGTTGTCATTTTTAATTTAATTTTTTCAACAACTTAAATTAATTACTTAATTTTATTCTAACACATAAAAATTGGGGACATTACAGGCCGCCCTTCTTAAATATTGCTTGTCCTCAAGCTTCCCTATCAAATCTTTTAATTTCCAATTGAAGGTCCACACGCTCTCGTGGTTTCCTTGTTTAGTATTGTATATCTCTATGACAATCTTGCTATCATCTCATAGGAGTTTGAATTCCTCTTGGAAAGCTTGCTTCAATAACCTCCATGTCGCTTTTTGTGCTTGATCTAATTCAGAGTACCAATCAATAGCACTATCTCTTAGTGTCGTTGGGAATGCTTTCAGCCACTGGTTTGAATCATCCTGTCCGCTGGCTATCCAAATAGTTTCACATGTCTTACAGTGTCGTACTAGATCTTCTGACCCATTCCCCAAAAACTTCAACACCTTTTGCCGCTCCGGAGTAGCCATCTTTCCCCACTGTCCTCCTTGTGTGTTGGACCCAATTAGACTGGTTTCCCCGCTACATTCCAGTGTGTCACTTGCACTCTCGGCCACGTACGAGTCACTCCCATGTCTTGTGTCAACGTCCTTGACATCGTGAGTCTCTTGGGGTTCCCTTCGGTACTCTCTCCGTCTTGGGGTACTGGGCTCAGATCTTCCACTCGTCAGTCATTCCTTCTCGTCCGATAAGGACAACTCCCGAAAACGTCTGATGCTACTACTTAATTCATCTTCGTTCTCATAAAGATCATACCTCCCTACGTATGGGGTGCCGAAGGGTCCTTCGTCCCTTCCTTCCACCAAACTTTGGTGTGCTCTCCCAATGGATGTGTCTATTCTTATCAGATTCTCATGTGTTCTTTTAATACTCTAATTTATTTCGATTAGATCCTCATCCAATTCCTTACCAGCTTGCTTCAGTCTTCTTCGCCGGTTTGCTTGTTCTTGCAACTTGAGTGATCGCCAAACCTTCTCCTCCTGAGTCTCGTGCTCGTCAGGTATTCGATTCTTGTCTTTGTTCGGCCATACGGGCATTTAAAATTTATTCAAGCGATCATTGCTGACTACCGGGAGTATGTCTTTGGCTAGTGTCATGTTCTTCTTCTCGTTTGGTTCTCTCTTCGTAGCATTGCAGTATTTGTTGCCTTTGATGTTCCCGATCCTCTTCTTCTCGAAGCTCTTGTAGGATGATGAAATGACAGGCCAGCAGTCTAGGCATACGATTCAAGAAGTGATCCAGCTGGTCATTCACTTCCAGCCTATCCTAGATAACTTCCTTAGGGATCTCCCGCCTGTGGGATTCCCTTCGTATGCAATCTCATAAAGATATCTTCCACAGATTGACAAGATCTTCAGTCAATAGGTCTTCCCTTTCCTCATTGCTATTCACGGGCTCGTTTGCAAGAAGACTCATTATGCTGCCATGACAAGTGACTCCCTAATTTGCTCAGGCAACAGCGCCAAATGTTTTGCCCTACGGGGTGTAATTCAAATACTACGTACTATTGAGCAAACTAAAATCAAGAAACTAAATCATAGGCAGCGGTAGCCAAATGTTTTTGCCCTCTGACCGACTACAACAGAAGTAAAGATATACTACTTACATACGTCATAGGGATTGGAAGAAAGCATGAAGATCTTGGCGTTCCTACCTTAGTTCATGAGGATCTTCTGCATACTTTGCTAGGAGATGGCTATTCTACTTTATGGCGCATGGATTTCATCCAAAGTTCTCAGAGAACAACAAATTTTCAAGAGTTTGGAGAAGAATTGGATTATCTTCTCCTCCTTGGAGAGTGGCATAGGGATGTGTTGTGACCTTTTCACACATCACCCCATTCAAAATGGGGACCCCCCCTAATTTTTGCTCCATTCGTGTCTTTTGGCTTGGGTCTTTCAGTTTGTCTCTCTCATTTTGTTCTTTCCGTCTACTGATGTACTTACCATTTGACCTAGATTTGAATTTTGGCCAAGTCTTGAGCGTTTTCTCGTGAATTAGGGTTTGCAATCTTCAGACTGCTTTGAGGTCAAATTGAGTTGGCTAATCAATTTCTGAGCTTAGCATTGCTGTTAGGATGCTTCAAGCAGGCTCCCTCTGAATTTTCACTGAATTCTGCCAATTTTCTATTTTTAGTAAGTGTCAATTTGGGGTTTGTTTTCTTGAAGATTTTCACGTTCAGACAACTATGCTGTATTATGAGAACTTTGAACTCATCACTGGAAAAATTTGAAAAGAAACAGACAACTTGCTATTTTTAGCAGTCCTGCCTTCAAGTTCCATTTTTAGGGTTTGCATGGTGGACTTTCAGATGCATGTCTGATGTTTCTTTGTGGGTTTTTCAAGACCTTCGCAGTGATATGACATGCAAAACGGGACGACAACTTTCAATGGTCAGCCTTTGGAGGCTATTTTTAGGGTTTGCATGTAAGATTCCACAGCTCATGTCAGCATCATCTTCACGGGTTTCTAGGCTTAGCGCGGTATGCGGTGATTGGTCGCACTAGGAACTTACTATTTTTAGCCGATTGCTGGCATGTTGATGAGATTTTTCTGGGTTTTGGGTTTCAAAATCTCTCGGGCGATGTGACGTACAAACTCATCAGACAAGCGGTTGGTCAGCGCTTTTTGACTACTTACTATTTTTAGCAATACCACTCCGGCAGCTGCCCAACACTTCAGAATCACGAACCCGATGACATGGAACAGAAACGGAGTTGAATGGAGCTCATTTGAGGCACATGCAAGACAAATCAGGGTTTTGAGCTTCAGGATCCAAAATGAGGGGTCAAACGCCAAAATTTCCGAAAACCAAGGTATCCCATCATGATCAACATCTTTCAAGGAATCCGCTGATGAATTTTGAAGGCAAACAGAGCACTTACTATTTATAGTAAGGAGTTCCAGAAACAGGCTATAAATAGTAAGTCAGCAGCAAGCGCTAATGTGAACTGGCAAGTCATTCGATGAGGGGCATGACATTCAAATTTCAAGTCAAACAGAACTGTGGAAGTCTCGAAATCAGGCAGCTGCTATAAATAGTAAGCCACCTCCAGAAACATGTCGAAAATAGCAAGTCAGTGCAAGGCATCAATGTGAATACGTCAAGCAGGTGATGAGGACCCCATGGTGCGAATTTCAAATCAAACGGAGTTGTAGAGGTTATAGAATCAGGCACTTACTATTTTTAGTAGGCCTGTGCAGAAGAATTAGGGTTTCCTAAAATTAAGGGCACAACGCAACAGTCAAGCAAAAGCAGCATCCAACCACAATCACCAACGTTCAGGCATTCAGCATGCAAAGTTTGAACGCATTTTGAGCAATTACTATTTTTAGTAGGTTGCTAAAAATAGCCGGTGTAGGCAGGCATTAGGCGTCGGCAACACAATCACATCCCGAGATTCGAAACAAAGCAAAAATCAAGCCTTCTGGAGCCGAATCAGTTCAAAACGCAAAATTTGGGAAACTTTCTAAAAATAGAAAGTTAGGGCAAGCCAGGGTTAGCATGAACAAATCACTCCAAATCAGGCGAAAGACATGAAATTCACTCAGTCTGAAAAAATTTGAAGTCCAGCATCAAATTTCGCCCTAGAAGCTACTTGAGGATGATGAAAATTTTTCTAAGTCTGAGAAATTTAAAGAAGGCATGGTCAAATGCGCCCTTGGGGTTGAAAGATTGTTGAAATGTTGCTAAGTGCTTCAAACTCAAAGCACACCCTTTGAAATGCACCCAAGAAGTTTGGAGGAATGATGAAAGTTTTACTACGGCAGTTCAAATTTGAAGTTCACCCGTCCATATGCGCCCTGAAGAGAAGAGAGGCTAAAATTTTTCTAAAAGTGTTGAAAAAAATGGAAGTAGGCCATGGTAAATGTGCCCGTCAGATGTAAGAGGACTTGAATTTTTTCTAAGTGTTTCAAACTTGAAGGAGGACCCCTCAAATGCGCCTCTGCCTAGGAGAAGCCTTGGGAAAAATTGAAGTATGGAAAATTTGGAGTAGCTACCCCTAAATGCTCCTTTACCTAGAGTTTGAGCTTGAAAGTTCATTAAGGCACTTAAACTTGAAGTATGCTCCCTTGTTTGCGCCTTGAGGAAAGACATGGAAGTTGTGCTAAGCATTTGAAGATGGAAGTAGCATACATCATATGCGCCTAAGCTTGTGAAGGTGTACGGAAAAGTTTCTAAGGATGGAAAATGAAAGTAGCACACCTTATTTGTGCCTTGACTAGGAGAAGGACTTAGAAATATTCTAAGGCGTTAAAACTCAAAGCTCTACCCCTCATGTGCATACCTCAAGGAGTTGATAAGAAACTTTCTAAGTGTCACAAAATGGATGCAAAGGGGGTGAAATGCGCCTCACCTTGAGAAGAGTTGGAAGTGAGATATTCTAAGTATTGCAAATTGGAAGTAGCATACCTTATATGCGACCAACCTTGTAGGGGCCTCAAAAATTTTCTAAGTTATTAAAACTTGATGCTCCAGGGGTCATATGCGCCCAGCCAAGATAAAGTGATCAAAAGATTTGCTAAGGCGTGGAAAGCTTGAAGTAGAATGCCTCAAATGCACCTTAAGGAAGGAGAGGGTATTGAAAGTTTACTAAGGCATTACAACTCAAACCTAGACCCCTTGTTTGCGCCTTGAACAAAGAGGAAGCCTTTAGAAATTTCTAAGGCATTGAGACTAAAAGCTAAACCCTCTATATGCGCCATGGCTGAAGCTGGAGCGTGATGGAAATAAAACGTTGTAAGCTGAAAGCACTAACCCCCATACGCGCCCTTGCTAGTAAGATAGAAAATTTCAAAGTGCTGAAAACTTGAAGGATGGCCTGTCATATGCGCCTTGATTGGAAGAAGAAATTTGAAATTTTCTAAGTGTTTTAAATTTAAAGCTTGCCATATCAAATGCGCCAGCTTTGGAGAGGTGTTGGAAATATTTTCAAGGCGTATGAATCTAAAATGAAAGTCCAAGGCCTCATATGCGCCTGCGAAGAAGAGGGTAAGGTGATAAATTTCTTGAGGCGTATGAATTAAAAGTGAGGCCGACCCCCCTCCCCCCGCCCCCCTAAGTGCACCTAAGACAAAGAAGATGGATTAAATATTCTAAGAGGTTGCAACTTAAAGTTTAAAAAGGATATGCGCCTAAGATAAAAATCAAATGGAGATTTTTGTGAGATGGAATGATAGAATTTTCCTAAGGCGTTTCAAATAAAATTAAATTTTTCCCATGCTGGAAGTCAATTAAAATTTAATTATAATTATTTTCCAAAGTCTAAGAAATTAAATCCCTTCTTTGGGTTAGACACATGAAGTTTTGAAGTTGAAAAATATTTATTAAGGGGGAAGTTTATTTTGGAATTTATTCTGGAGAGGAAAATAATTTTTCCTAGCAATTTTAAAATATTGGAGCTCACAATCGAAATGTGGATTTTTCTAAGGCGCTGGAAAATAAATAAAATTTCTCGGGTGAAATAAAAGGTGTTTGGATTAAATTTTAAATTTTAATACACCATTGTTTGAAAATACATTTTATGCTGGAGTAATTTTAATGAGTTTCTCAAAATACTTCAGTCAACTGGAAATAACTGGTAGTTGAGGAGGGAAATTTTAAATTCGAACGAGGAAAGAATCTCTAATAATAGCAAATTTCTATGACGACTGTATGATAACCGGGAATATTCTCTCCTCAATTGGAAAATTTCTTAGTGGGGGAGTGAATTAATGGCGACTGCTAAACTGGGTGCCTGCTTTCAGTTATAAAAACTCCGAGGCTTTTCATTTTTCTTCACAGAGTTGCAGAGTTGAAAATCATGCTGAAGCTGAAAGTGATCGTTGAGCAAGTGAGAAATTTCTGAGTTGGATTATTTTTCTAAGTTGTTGAAGTTGAGAGTGTTGGGTGTTGAGAAGAAGTAAATTTTGAAGTAGAAGTGCTGAGATTGATTTTTTTTCGAAGAGCTGAAAGTGTTGTGGCTACAAGTTGCTTAAGTTCAGAGTTTTAATTTCGGTGTTGTATTTCTCGAGGTTTTGAGTTGAAGTTTTAGTGCTAAAGATTTTTATTTTCTTTTTGAAGCCAACTCCACTTGCCAGCCATCTCATGAAACTTTATTTTATTTTAAGTTAGAATTATAATGCTTGATTTTTATTTTGCAGATGGCTGAAAGTAGAAGAGGGGATGTTGCCGGAACAAGCAAGGCTACAGCCAGAGCTGGAAATATTGAGGCTGGCAAAGAAAATGCTTCCAGGCAGGCCATTATTAAACAACTGAAGAAGTCTTTTATTCCGGAATCCAAGTTTGTGTCGAAGCTGGGAGGTCTAACTGACACCAACCTCGGTTCTTTCAACCTCGAGGCCTTCAAGAGAAGAATATACGGGCAGGGTGGCTATCCTCCGTTGGTGACTTCGCACAACATTGTGAGAAGCGGGTTGTATGCAGCTGTCGGTTTTCCACCAGCCGTTCGATGTCCAGAGCTGATTATGGAGTGTGCAAATCACTACAATCCGGACCACCGGACAATTGTTTCTCCAAAGGGCAAGCTGTTGGCAAATTTCACGCCCGATCCAATTGGCGAAGCGTTCAGGATTCCAGTTATGGACAAAATGTTGTACAAGTGCAAAGAGAGAGTTGATAAGATGTATTCTACATCTTTTAAAAGGTGTGCCAAGAGGATCAACACTACGTGGATGAGGAAGCCAAAGCTTCCTGGCGCCAAGCTGCCGAAGCAAATCATTTCAAAGGAGTTGAAGCAGGAATACTGCGATTTGATCATGATGCTCAACCGGGTAAATGACAGCCCACAAGCATATGCGTTTGAGCCTTGGATGTTCTTCTATATCAGCGTGGTGCTGGAAGGAAAAGAGTGTAGATTGGGCAAAGATGATTAGTGACAACATTGATGAGCAATTCAAAAACCTGAGGAGAACGAAGACATTCTACATGAGCTCATATGTCATCTACATGCTAGCTCGAATGACGAGATACAAGGGGCTGACATACCAAGAGCCGATTGGGGGTGCCTCTAGTCAATTCAAAATTCATGAAGCATGCAGGCAATTACATCTGACGAGCACCTCTCACTTCAAAAGAGTGTATGACGCCTTCAAAATGTACATCACGAGGATCCTTCAGCAGAGATTGCAGCAAAGGATATCTAAAAAGGCACAAGTGTTGATCGAGGAGTAAGGGTTTTGGTTTATCCAATTCCTAAAGTTCACTTATTTAAGGTTGTCGGGACACCATTCATATGCCTATCGGTTACCGAGGTATCCCACAAATAGAATGATAATGCTCGAGGTGTCTAGGCAACTCACTGCCTACGACAAAATTATAAGGAAGAAGAAAAAAGGAGGATTGCACTTTCCTATTGTCATGGGAAACTCGCTTGAGGAGTGCGCTTCCTTGTAGGCAGCCAAAGAAGCAGAGGATGAATTGCAGTTTTATTACCTCAGTCTCCACACCAGCCGGCAAGACTTTGATCCTCGAGGGGAGATTGGAAATGTGCAAGGTGAGGAATATAGGCACCAGGCTCATTTAGAGGACTTTTGGGTAAATGCGGGCAATGAAGCTGAGATTAGAAGGAGGATGTTCTCCAAGTTGCCCCTGAAGTTAATCAGAGAATGCAAAGTCGTCCAAGTTCCAGATCAGGTTGATGAAGATGCAAGCATAACACACCCGGACTATGAATCAATAAAGGACACGCCAGTCCCACCACCTGATTGGGCAAAGCCGGAGATCACAGACTTAGACACTTTGTCTATGCCAGTCTTAAGTTCACGAGGAGTTGGGTGGAGGGGCATGTTCACAGGCTGAAGAGAAGATCAATTGCCCTCTCGTACAATCTCATGGGCGATCGGAGACCACTGATGTCAGCAAGGAAGAGGAAACAAATTGCCCAACCAGCAGAGACGTGAGTAGAGGAGCCAGTACAACCTAAGCCTCAGAGAACGGAGAAGGCATCGCCCACACAGTTGTTGGCTCGCTCTTCAAGTGTGCAAGAGGTGTCAGTATTTGCGGATCAGAGGGTTAGAGTGGCTAAAGAGCAAGATATGGAAGAAGTTAACCACCCATTGTTTAGGGAGCCCGACAGTCACAGTGCTTATGCTCCTTAGAGTGCCGATCAGCTGGATGAAGGTGAAGAAACGGAAACAGACAGTCGCTTGGATCGTGCACTCGAAGCACTTTTTGAGGATGAAGATATTATGGAGCCTGAAGTTCGGGGTTTTGGGGAGGACAGCCAACATATGGAAACAGACGAGCCTCGACCGAATGAAGTGGAAGCAACAGAGGAGCAGCCGCTAATCGTCTATGGCACTCAACAGAATGCTCCAAATTGGCTCACACGCGCAATAAAATGAGATCAAGAGGATGACACCAACCCGATAGTGGAAATGGAAGAGCTCCTGAACATAATAAGTGGGTCACCTAAAACGAAGAGAGCCAAGAAATATTCCAGGATGGAAACGGATGAGGCTGGCTCTTGCACTTTCCATGTTGTAGTTCCAAGGGAGGAATATCATCT
The DNA here is from genome assembly GCA_007258455.2 of Sequoia sempervirens. Lineage (NCBI taxonomy): Eukaryota > Viridiplantae > Streptophyta > Pinopsida > Cupressales > Cupressaceae > Sequoia > Sequoia sempervirens. The sequence continues at coordinate 40,671 of VDFB02269535.1, read as the reverse complement.
AGGTGACGTAATGCCTGAAAACTATACTGTCACAACAATTGAATTTGGGCATCCTTCTGGAGCACAGGTTGTTGAGGAGGCTGAAAATTCCTTCCAGGCGCTGAAGGATAGGCTGGTACAAAAGGATGAAAAGTATAAAAAATTGAAGGAGCATAAGGCGTTAGTTGGGTATGTGCGGCATCTAGCACATCCGTGTGCTCAAGAGAACCCAACGATGGAGCTTCAACCTGAGCTGCCATGAGAGTCAATCAGTGGGCTTGAGGAGATGAAGAGGGCTATTTAGGAGGGAGATAAGTGGATTGGCGGTGTCCGCACTGAGGCTAAGAGATTCATGATAGATCTTGTCTTCTCTTTCCAACATGCTTCCGGTATCCTCTCGCGCTTGGAGAACATCGAACAAGCTTGGAACGACACGCATATATTCCAGGATAAGACCATTCCTCACCTGGTTGCTCTGATGCGCATTCCAATACAAACTTTGGTTGATGAAGGGGTGATTCAGGTTGGGGATAGATATGATTTTCCAGGGTGGTATTCCGCTGCATTCACTGGCAGAGGCTTTTTCGACACAGCAAAGGCAGAGTCAGCTAAGATCAAGAAGGCAATGGGAAATATTCACGAAGGCATCTTCAACACACTGGAGGCATTGTTCACCAAAAGACTAACTCCTAAGGAAGTGGAAATAGATGGATTAAAAGGGAGATTGCAGCCTTTCTTCTCCGAGATGAGGGTGTTTGCTCAACTGGACTTTGAAAATATCTCAACATTCTCAGCTATCATTCAGAGCACATAGGAATCCATCGAGAGTTGGAGAAAGTCTTGTGACCGGCAGGAACAGACGATTGCTATCCTCGAGTATCAGCTCAACCTTACTCCGGCAATCTTTGAGCAGGAAGTTGATGCAGTGCTGGCCGGGTTTGTAGTTACGCAATCAGAGAAAAGAACAATGGGAATAGGGTCCTCAACGAGAATCTTCTGAAAGGATAGTGGGCATTAATTGTAATTGCCCATAGTGGTCAAAGGAGGAATCTACTATCTTTGTACTCATTAATTATGCCACTCCACCTTCTAACAATTTTTAGGGCAGAATCTTGTCTAGGGTTTATGTGGCTTGATCCAAGCCGTCCATTGTAATTTGATCTGGACCATCCGTTGAGATTGGCCAGCTATATAAAGGGGAGTCCCCTCATTTGTACATTATTAGATCATGAGACTAGAGAATAGGCATTCTGCTAGAGCATAGAGAGATAGTTAGAGTTAGAATATTTTCATTGCATTGTTTGAAGGAGAAGGAAAATTCTCCCTTTGAGAATTTTGTAAGGAATTGTTACGAAGGCTATCATAATAAAAGAGTTTCATTGATTGGTGAATTTGTATTTCGTTATGAGCAGTTAGTGAGGCTTTTTCACCCTTCGACTTCAAGTAGAATTTGAGTTAGAGTAATTTTCATACAAGTAATTAACTGTTGATTTGTGGTGTTTGATTCAAGTAGCTTCGTTTAAATCCATACCACTAGCAACTTGCTGATGACAAGCTTGCCTTGCTTGGTTGACTGGAAATCATTTCAAACTTAACTTAGATTGTGATTCGTATGCTTGTATGCGTCGTTCTGATGGTATATGCATGCTGAATTATAATTTGAATACCTTATGCTATTCCCTTGAAGATTACACCGATTTTGCTTAAGCTATCCAACGTGAGGCAAGGTAGAATCCAGTTGAAGTCTACTGAAGTCGAGCTCCACACATCTTGCATTTAGACTAGGTCATAAATTTTCTAATCTCTACAGCCATTCAATTCCGCACAATTCTGGTTAGTTTAGGAAAATCCATACTTCAACGCTAAATCATTCGTTCAAAATTCCCTTCCAACCATTAACCTGCTGTCAACTGCAACATCCTAAACAATTGTGTAAGTCCCCTCGTGTACACAGCATATCACAACGAACCGACTAAGGGTATTCCAAAGCATTTCGAAACCTTGGAGTTGAACCTACGATCTTTCTAGCAATCTTAGCGCACGGAATTTTTTGATCAAGAGAGAATGGAGTAGCCTTCGGATTACGTTGTTCTGCTAATTGGTGCGGGCACAAAAGTCACATCAACTGGATGATACTCTATCATCCTACATCATTGGTGATACTACTTACTCCCACATAGCTCTGATTTTCAGTCACGAGGTTGAAGTTTTGACCCATATCAGCAACTTAGGAGGAGCTATTATACATTTCCTTGCACCCATGTTCGGTATTCCTCACATCCATCGGAGATCTACAGCAGTTGAAGGGTGGTTTTGTGTTGATAGCACTTTGAGATGCTTTGATCTCCTGATGTTTGATGGATGCAAGGATGTGGTGGTTTGGGATCCAGGTAGTTGCATCATTAACACACTTTTTCATTGGGATCTTGATGAGTTCCTTTAGAACTCACAAGGCGTTAATTATTGTATCAGAGTGGAGCAGTGGAAGCTTGGAGACTTGTGGTTGTGTTTCAAAGTCCGCTCAGGCAACGGCGCCAAATGTTTTTCCCTACAAGGTGTAATTCAAATACTACGTACTATTGAGCAAACTAAATCATATGTAGAACATGGAACAAAATAATAGAACAAAAATATATCATGTTTGAACATCAAAAGATTTATTCATTATCAGTGATATCATGTACAACAGTATTGCCAGCCATGACATTCCCTCATAACATGTCCCCTACTACAACAGACTGAGTACATATAACGTTTGGCGGTAGTTGGGCAACCAACCGACACAATGTTTCATAACAATAGTTATCACTAATCGAGACTTGATTACCCAAAAGTACATGACATGTATTATTCCCACTAACTACAATTTTATTAGCAAATGGCCGACTACAACCAAGGCTAACTACGGCCGACTACAACAAAAGTAAAGATATACTACTTACATATGTCATAGGGATTGGAAGAAAGCGTGAAGATCTTGGCATTCCTACCTTAGTTCATGAGGATCTTCTGCATACTTTGCTAGGAGATGGCTATTCTACTTTATCGCGCATGGATTTCGTCCAAAGTTCTCGGAGAACAACAAATTTTCAAGAGTTTGGAGAAGAGTTGGATTATCTTCTCCTCCTTGGAGAGTGGCATAGGGATGATACTCTATCATCCTACATCATTGGCGATACTACTTACTCCCACATAGGTCTGATTTTTAGTCACGAGGTTGAAGTTTTGACCCATATCAACAACTTAGGAGGAGCTATTATACATTTCCTTGCACCCATGTTCAGTATTCTTCACATCCATCGGAGATCTACAGGAGTTGGAGGGTGGTTTTGTGTTGATAGCACTTTGAGATGCTTCCATCTGCTGATGTTTGATGGATGCAAGGATGTGGTGGTTTGGGATCCAAGTAGTTGCATCATTAACACACTTTTTCGTTGGGATCTTGATGAGTTGCTTTAGAAATCACAAGGCATTGATAATTGTATCAGAGTGGAGCAATGGAAGCTTGGAGACTTGTGGTTGTGTTTCAGAGTTCACATCTTTCATCAATTGCTAACAAGCATGGCTTTCTTCAAGGCTTCAAATTGGTCTAGTGTTGTCCTTGATGGATTTCTCATTCTTGGAGGATGGAGCCTTTGGAGGTTTGCAGGACGCAGATTTGTTATTGCTTGAAGACAAGCAATCTCGGGAAGGGAGGACTATCATGTTGCCAATTTGATTTGAAATTTATGTTTTGAAAAGGCAGGAAAAAAGTGTTTTTGAACACTAGTTTTCATACTTTAATTACATATAATAATAATATTTTAAATAAATAATAAATAAAAATAAAATAAGAATTCGTTTTGAACACTAGTTTTCATATTTTAATTAAATGTTTCTACTACTTAAACTAGCTGAAACCGTATACTAATAAATAAAAAAATGTCACGCATTTTGGCAGTATCCTGTTGAAGGACACATCTCTAGTTATTCTTGTACTTTTTTTCTCTGATGTCTGATGATATTGTTTTCATTATCATCATCAATCAGGAGCTATGGAGCCCTTCTATCTTGATTTTCATGGCATTACTCTTATTTTTTATTTGATTTTCATTGGCTGATTCAGCTTCAGCAGAATTTTAACAATCACTAGACTCAACTATTACACCGAATTTTCTAGACATACAGAGGTAGAATTTTCTAGCAAAAAAATACATGGGCATGTGTCCAAGTTAACTACAGGCTGCTGCTTGATTGTTATCATGGCTTATGCTGTCACTAGATTATGGTGCTTAGTGCTCAACTTGCATATAAAAGAAAATTTATTTTCCACAGGATAAGATATTAACATTACACAAGCAGTTGGATAGCTCCTTGCATGTATCTTTTTCATGTATTCTCAAGAAGATGCAACAGAATGACGGTACCAATCCCATTAAGGCTCTGGTGAACATTTTCATTCTTATTCCACACTGCTGTTCTATTCGTGGATTCAACTTTGCAAGGAGAAGAAAATGGAAGTTTTCCTTACATGGACTGTGTGGATGTCTCTTATCAATTTCCTTGCACACTTTCTCCATATGCAACTTAAACTGAAATTGCCATTTTGATGGAATGACAGCATACATTGAAGATCAAGAATGCCTCAATATATAAAAGGTGGCATGCTCCATGCTTAAAGAAAGACATCTTTATATCTTCCAGTTCCAAAGAGAATGTGGGCCTAGGGGTTTATGAATGCTTTTCAATCTCGCTTTTCATCTCGCCAGGAATAGGCCATTGACTGTTTTAATCAATCAGAATACAGATAAATTGTTGTTTATAATATTCATTGCTAAATTAATAAGCAACTTCAGCACTGTCAAGGATAGAAGTGAACCCTCAGCTAAAAGGATCAAAGATTTGATTGGGAAAGAGGTTCAGCTAAATCTTAATAAATCTTAATAATTGCAAGCTAACCATAAGTGAATGCATTAGTTGATGCTTCAGGACTGATTAGTACAAAGATAGAAAACAGCTATAAAAATATATTGAACTCTTTTTAATCAGTACTGTACAATTGTACATTACTAACCTCAACCATATCAACATCTACATTATCTGGAATAGCATTCAAAATCCTGCATATAGAACAGTAAAACTGTGTAAATTTTGTAATGTCTTTCATCATAGTTCTAAAAGTTTGATCTAATCATAGAAAGTGTAGTAAAAACTTTGCTATTTCATAAGATGAGGTAGTGGATGTTTACACAATTATCCATAGCCTTTCATTACATATCTCATTACTATAACTTGAAACCTACTTTATCTGCATTTCCTGCATTTCTGTGGGCTTTTGGATTTGCTATAAAAGGTTTTAAAGGATACTTAGGATTCTTTTGAGAATATTCCAACTACTTTAAATGCAAAATTTTCTGCAAATGAATGACTTTTAGCCATTAATTATTGAAAATGAAAAAAAAAATTGGTTTCTAATCTAGACTCACCCAGAAACACTAATTACTTGCAGGTGTAGCGTTCCAATTTGAACTGAAACCAAAAATAACTCCTACTTATTTAACGAGTCTGTACTTTCTCACTTGTGTTATGATATTAATTGCTTATTTTATTTTGCCAGTTTGTGAATATTATTGTAAGAGCTGTTGATCAACCTCACAAGGACCCAAGGATCACTTTCAACTAAAACAACCACCTACAGAAGAAAGAAGCAATGGAAGTGCCATGAAGACAAAGAATTCACTAGATACATAAATGTAATTGATATAGTATACAATAAGAAAACCCTTGTTATAAAGGCAAGGATGAAACCCAAGTACAAACTAAGATTGTGACAAGTGTCTTAATGTTATGATATGAGACACAAGAAGTAAATGATCTAAGTAAGCTTAAGTATACAAGTGTAAATAGAACCTAATATGAAACTAGTTAGATAATATATCAATACCCTCTTTAAGTGCAACTTAAAGAGAATGAAAAAACATATAAAAATGAAAGGATAGGTCCCAGCTAGAAGGTCATGCTAAACACAAATGTACAAACAAATCTCTCACAAGTAGAGTATAGGGAAAAAAATCCTCTCCAAAAAAGAGAAAAGATGCAAACAAATATATACAAATGGAAAGCCTCAACATGCCCCCAACAAGCACCACTTTTGTTACCAATATGTGATCAATGTTCCCCAAGAGACTATGTAGCGCCCCTCACCCCCCCTAACCCCGCAATGTATAATCTCCTACAATGATAGTAGATGCTCAACAGAAGATGATTATGAAGATCCAAGAATGTTGAACAACATGCCTCCCTTAGGAAGAAACAAAACCAAGTATAGATGCAAGATCTCTCACCATGAAGGAAGAAATAACATGATGCATGATGATGTCTTTGAAGTTTGAACTTCAATCAAGTGTTTCCATGTTGATATGAACCGATGCCACAATCAAATCAAGTACAAGCCTAATCAGTGAAGAAGGTGACAAGCAAGTACCATTTGGAGATGGATGAAGAACAAGATCCAAAGACAAAGACGGTGTGACAAAAGCTATGATAGAGTTGTCATCAATGAGGAGATGGGTGTCTTCAAGTGTGTCCTCCCAATCTACAAGATGGGACTTACAAAAAAAACCTGCAATATTTGGAAATTACGCATCCCAATGCACCAAATGTGAAAGATTATGATGTACCTTTTGCAAAGAATCAAGTGAAGCAACTAATGAAGATGTGATCTCAATGAATGTCATTCAACTATCTTGGCCATCCCATGAGAACTTATCCAAACAAAATGTCTAAATATGAAGACTTGGAGATGAATCTACCATACAAATAGGCAAGAGTCTCCAACCTCAAGATAGTGACTTGAAGATAGAGAAGATGAAGCCTTTGAAACTAGATTAGGAATCATAGAAGCCAAAGAACCATTGGATGTCTCTATGAGAGAAGAAGGAGCATCAATAGAAGTCTCAATGTCATCACAACTATTAAGGACTACCAAATAATCAAAGAAGTCTTTTGTATCGTCATCATATGGTAGGTTATCGCAATCATCGAGGAGCACAAGACTATCCATTATAAAATTTGTAGGGAATCGAAATAGATGTAAGTCTCCATAGATCTCGCAATTTTGGTCCAAACAATGTGTTGACACTCAATTAGAGACATAGTGTCAAAATCAACACTACTGCTAATCAATATAAGGGCATGATCATTCTTGATATCCCATGCTAGCTTCCAATTAGGTGTACCTCGTTTAGGGACAAGTCTATAGAGATGGGCAAGTGTAATGTCCCCATTTTAGCTTTACGCCCTTCAATGACTAATAACCTATTTCCGAAAGTCCGTAGGCTCGTCAAAGGTAAAATTAGGGTTTTCTATCTTGTAGGGGTTCTAAAGCTTTTTTGAAGGTTTGCATGTTAGAGTTTCTAATGCATGTCTGGTGGAGTTTTCTAGGTTTTTGGAGAGCTTCATAATGGTGTGACATGCATCTCCATCTGACAACCTTTTCTGTAGTTTGTTATTTTTAGCCAGCACAGTGAAGTTTCGAGATTTGGATTGCGGATTCTTTATGGATTTTCGGAAAGCTTCGCAATGATATAACATGCAAAGTGAGTTGAACAGCTTTTCAGAATTTACTATTTTTAGTAAGTTCTATTTTTAGCAGTACCATTCTAGTAGCACTTCAATCATCTGCAGTTCACATTTCTATTTTGGGCAGTGAGGTTGTTCAGTGTGGTCTTCTATTGAATTTAAAGTTAACTTAGTATTTTTAGCATTGGCTATTTTTAGTAAGTCTATTGTGGTAGTGGCATTATCAATAGCTTAGCTCAAGTCATCATTCTATTTCTAGCAGAATCAGTTTGGGCATTGGTTTTGGCTTTGGCTTTTATCTCTCCTTTGGACTGAGTTTCAACACTTAGTCAATTTTATAATTTGAGTTTGTACCTTGTGCCTAGGCAACAACTTCAAGTTGTTTTTAAAAAGGGGCCATAAAGGGGTTGATTTGAGCATTTAATATTTATATTAAATGTTTTATTGTGCAACTTGTAAATGGATGCCTAGAGGGAGATGATTAATATTTTAATAATTCAAATAAAGTGCAACATGAGAGGTGGCGTCCCTTGGAGGAAGCTGAAGAGTTTCTTGTGGGATTTTCAAGTTGATTCATTTTCCAACTAAAGAGCCTATTTATTGATGCCTTGCTCATTCATTCTTATCTTTAAAAAATATTGTAAAGTTATGCTGCTAAATTGATTTCAAAACCTAGCTAAGGGGAAGCTTAGCAATTTTTCTCCATTCTTCGGGCTTGAAACTATGGCTCCCTAGATGGTTAATTGAGAGTGTGTTTCATCCAAAAGTACATAAGTGAAGTTCATTGCAGGAGATATTGAAGAATTGGTAATAATTTCCAGTTTTCTGTTGCTGGTTCAACAATGGCTGAAGTAGATTTTTGCTTGCAGCTTTTTGAGTAATTTTAATCTTGTTCTGGGTATTGATCCATTGAATTTCTAGACCAAGGGTGACCCTATTTGCAAAAAATCAGAATTTATTTCAAAGTATTTAATTTTATCTTAAAAAATCACCTTTCTTAGCAGGCCATACCATTTCAAGAGAGCTATGGATTTCGTGCTAAATTGTATGTTGAGTTTGATGCAGTTTTAGCATGGGATATTGGGCGCCAACCTCCTAGAGAGCATTAGCAATTTGTTTCAGTTCATTCAAAGGTATTTTGAAGTTATTATGAGCAATCTAGTGTTTTACAATTTGCTGGTTAGACATTTTCAGTTTGTTGGTTATTGTTATCAGATTTCAATAAGTTAAAGTTTTGGCTTATAATTCAATATTTGAGAGGTTCAAAAGTTGGAAAATCATCCCTCAATGATTTGCTTTGATTCTATCATTGTAACACTTGTAATTTGCAGTTGTATATCATTGTAAAACTATAAACAGTACTACTGTTCTAATCATTTAATTTGCTGCATATTCTTGTATTTAATTTCACATATTTGTAACCCCTAGATGGTTTACCGCCAGTGTGGAGAAAGAACAAATTAATCTCTCATTTATCACCCACTAAAAAGTGGCGAATTCTCACTATTGAGTGGATGCCCGTAAGGATGAATTGTTTTGAATTGTAATGCTTTCCCCCCACTGATCAAGTGGTAGCATGGAAATTCTCATGGCTGGTTCACTGCCTATCTGCAATCAATTGTAATTCAATTTTCAATTTGTAGCTTAGTTCCTCCACCATATGCTATTGCCTCCCCTTCAAAAGGATCTTGGTGAAAATTCTTGGCGTTGAGATTATTTAATTTGATTATCATTTGGGAGCTAACACTAATCAATTGGCGTAGTGCTGGTTTGTGTTGTGAAAATTCAAAGAAAAAATTGGTTGGCATATTTCAGCAAGAGATCGAATCACCTAAAAATTTTCAAGGTGGCATCTTTCCAAGACTTATAGTCCCTTTTTTCAAAGTCATTATAGAAGGATGAATTGAAAAATCCATGATTTTACAATAATAGACTCCTCAAAACAGATTACGGATCAAAAAATGTGAAATTGGAACCCCTATAGCAAAAAAAGTGACCACATATTTTGCAAAATATCCAAATGACAAGTCAAAATAGAAAAAGTGAGTTCAAACTAAAATAACAAGTACCTAGGGAAAAATCAAGGAAAACCAAATAGATGGCTGCAAAATATGTGGAACCAGCTTTCTGATTCCTATTTTTTTGTCAAAATTTGATACCATATGCCCAAGTTATCGCTCGTAAAAAAAATTTAAAAAAAACTCCTTTATGCCTTAAAGAAAAGAACATAGACACTATTCAAATGCCCCTGTGGTGGTGCCACTAGCTCTTACTAAGTGATAATGCCAAGATGGTTGAAGCAGCAATAGGGATTTCACACTGGTGGAGATGTAGAGCAATGGCAGATTTTTCTGCTTACAATGGCTATCCAATGGAGCTGAGGCACTATCTTTTAAGCCCACACAAGCTAGGAATAACTAGGGGCTAGCATCCACAATATGACAAAGGACTGGGACAACGCAATCTTTGACATCAGCCCTACAATTGTCGTTGTACCTTATTCTAATTTTTTTTAATTAAAAAATAGTTTTAAATTGAAACTCGTACTAGATGTAAATGTAGAAAATGATGTAGGTGATTGCATGAAATACTGTCTATATAGATCTTAAATATGCCTCAATGGTAGTCATATTGGTACAATAACTACATAATCAAACCCCAAAAAAGCTTGAAACTTTTTTTATCACCAAACCCTATCATCCCTTATATGGATAACAGGTTCTTAAGCCTTTTCAGCACAATCATGAGGTCCAATTTGCTCTAGGATGCAACAATTATGACTCATTTCAGACTCATCAATTTAGCATTTTTTGGAAAACATGTTTCTTAGTTGTCTATATCTGCACTAAGTAATCTTCTTTCATGGCATAAATAACTTGACATGCTGCTCAATTTTGGAAACTGAAATAAATGAAACAAGCATTCACATACATCTATTAAAACTAAAACTGATCTACTTTGCTTAACAAAGATAAGGAACTGATGAACATGAATCTGATAGAAAACTAAGAAATATGCGAAATAAGTAAATTAAACAGCCAATAAAGTTTATGCCCTATCTAGATCCACTAGTAAAACCATAACTATTCACTCCTAATGTCTAGAAGAAAATAACAACATATTGTGCTTCTATGTTGTCCAATGACAAATTGGTGCAATATGGAAAGGTTAATTGGGATATCTCTTACAATTAGACACTGTTGTAGACTAAAAGAAGAGATGCAACAATTATGCAATCTATGGGTAGAAACCTTGCTGAGCAGTCTCCTCTTATGTTGGATTTAATTTGCTGGTGCATGTTTTCCCAACTTGTTTTCTCAGGTTCAATACACAGCTGGGTCCACCTGTACAATGTTTATTTTTAGTGGATGTCCAAGAATATATTGTTGGCATTGGAGTGAATGCTTATGGGCTGAACAATCCTATAAGAAAGGAACAGCTTAGGATAAATTTTCTTCCTCTCTTGATCACTGGAATGGTAATCCAAAGATCAAGAGAGGAGGTGACTTCAACACAATCACCAGTTCCATGTACAAAAGAGGAGGTTGCAACATAGCTACTAAATCTGTAGTGCCCCTCCCATTTGTATCTTGTTAATGTGAGATCGGTGTTTTAGCTTTACTGTTTCTTCATGATTGTTGTGGAGATTATTTACTAGCCCTTGTTAATGAATGGTAGCTTAGATAAGATATAAACAATGATTGCTTGAGCATCATCATCGTTTGTATAAGACCTAATACCTTTCATATTTTTCTGGAAATAAGTAATCAAACGAATTTTATAAAGCATGTATAAAAATCGTATGATATTCTGATATTGCATTGTTTAAATTCGGGAGTATTTTAACACATCTGCCATGCATAAGGGTATGTCTGTTTGTTAATCCGAATTAACTTTAGTTGAGAGAAGAACCCGCGCTCTTAAAGAGCACGTCTCTTGAGCAGACGTGCCTCCACGTGTGGAGACACGTCTTCTCAAGAGACGCATCTCTTGGAAGCGAGTCTTCTATCATATATTAGATGATTCAAATCTGAATATGCAAATATAGAAATCATTAATGTTTTGCATTCAGTACATTCGGCAATAATAGAAGTCTTCAGAAAAACGTTTTTGTCCTAGAAATTATTTCTCAGAAATCTTTGGCTTAGTTTATTCTTAGTTCTATAGGATCCCTTTCTGATTTTGACTCAGATTTGTTTACATTTACATGGTATCAGAGCCACGTTGTGCAAATCCCAAACAAATCTAATATCAGTTTGCTCCTGAAAATTCGTATTTTCTAAAATCGAATTTACTCGCATTCTTCATAATGTCAAGTGTGATCAGATTTGAAGATCGCCTTGCAGGAGCGGAAAATTTCACATCATGGAAATTTAGAATCATGATGATCCTTAAGGAACATAAGGTAGACTCACTTGTGAGAGAAAATTTGGAGCAACCTAAGTCTGAACCTGAGAAAACTCAATGGGTAGAAAACAATGATAAGGCCATGAAAATCCTTGTAGATGCAGTTAGGGATCACATAGTGCCCATCCTAGCTAAACATGAATCTGCCTACCTCATGTTCAAATCTCTTGAGAGTACCTATGAGATCAACAACACTAGTAGGACCCTTGCATTGAAGAGGCAAATCAACAATATCCAAATAAACGAAGGAGAAACTATTAATGCATACTTCATGAGGATCATTGAACTAAGGGATCAATTATCTACAATTGGATATCAGATTGATAGCAAAGAATTAACATTAATTGCACTAGGAGGCCTACCAAACTCTTGGGAGTCATTTGTTCAAGGGATAAGTGCGAGATCTAAACTCCCCAAATTTGATAGGTTAAGATCTGACTGTTTACAAGAAGAAACTAGACTCTTGTCAAAGGAAAATAAGCAGAAACCTATAGATGAGGATATTCAAGTTTTAAACACAAATTCTCTTAAGAAAAGTAAGAAGAAAAACTCCAAGAAAAGAAAGGACATCTCCCAAGTTCAATGTTTTAGGTGTGATAAATATGGACACTATGCAATGAAGTGCCCTGACAGATTAAAACAACAAGCATCATATGCTAAAACAGAAAAGTCAACTTTTGATTATGATTCTGAGAAACTTGTATTTTAATCTGCCTTATCAAGTCATGTATCTATCAATATCAACAACTGGGTGATTGATAGTGGTTCTTCAAGGCACATCACAGGGTTTAGTGAACACTTAGACACTATGACTGAAGAGTTTGATGAAGAAGTAACAATTGGGGATGATTCAGCACATCCGGTAAAAAGGGGTTGGAACTTGCTCCATCACATTGAAATTTGGTCTCTCCCTTCAACTCATTGGAGTTTTATTCATACCTGGAATAAAGAGGAATCTAATATCCATCTCAGCTCTTGAAGACAATGGATATAGGGTTACCTTTATGGATGGGAAAGTTCTGACATGGCCTAAGAACTCAACTTTGAAGAAAGCTCTAACCTTAGGTGTAATACAAGGAATTTTTGAATGTTGAGATTAAGAGGGAGCTCTCATGATAGATCTAAGCACACTGAGATCCCCTATCATTATGTAAGAGATATGGTGGAAAGGAAAGTAATTCAGTTGGAGTATAGTAGTACAAATGATCAAACTGCAGGCATTCTCACCAAGCCTCTCTCCCGAATCAAGGTAGAGCACTTCAGGAAGAAACTTGGTATGGTTGAAATGTAATTTGTTATTTATGTTTGAAATTCAAATTGTTTATCAAATTGTACTAATATATAAAGATGTTTAATTGTGTAAACTCTTTTGTCATGTGTGTGACTCCATGATTTTTTGGGCCTACTATCCTGTGTACATTATTGAAAGGTGACGATCTTTCTAATAATGAACACTTGTATTTGACATTGTAGAGTGACGACTCTACAATGATAAACTATCATGATAGATATCATGTGACTTGATATCTGTGAATATGTCATGATGGTATCTCTTAGACACTTTGATGGATATCATGAGACTTGATATCATCTGAAGATCATTGTGATCTTTAAGAGATAATCATGGTGGATATTTATATCCGTGGATATGCCATGAATTATGGTAGACATCATGTGACTTGATGTCAATGCACATACCATAATGAAGATGAGTTATGAAGAATGTCATGTGACTTGACAACTTTGAGAAAACATTCCTTATCTTCGATATCACGTGTAAAGGTGATATCCATACTTATTTGATTTGAAATATCTTCCCTAAGCTAAGAGGGAGTGTTAATGAATGGTAGCTTAGATAAGATATAAACGATGATTGCTTAAGCATCATCATCGCTTGTATAAGACCTAATACCTTTCATATTTTTCTGGAAATAAGTAATCAAACGAATTTTATAAAGCATGTATAAAAATCGTATATATCTAAATGATATTCTGAAATTGCATTGTTTAAATTCGGGAGTATTTTAACACATCTGCCATGCGTAAGGGTATGTCTGTTTGTTAATCCGAATTAACTTTAGTTGAGAGAAGAACCCGCGCTCTTAAAGACACGTCTCTTGAGCAGACGTGCCTCCACGTGTGGAGACACGTCTTCTCAAGAGACGCATCTCTTGGAAGCGAGTCTTCTATCATATATTAGATGATTCAAATCTGAATATGCAAATATAGAAATCATTAATGTTTTGCATTCAGTACATTCGGCAATAATAGAAGTCTTCAGAAAAACGTTTTTGTCCTAGAAATTATTTCTCAGAAATCTTTGGCTTAGTTTATTCTTAGTTCTATAGGATCCCTTTCTGATTTTGACTCAGATTTGTTTACATTTACTAGCCCTAAATGGTGTGTATGAACCACCGCATATTCAAGATAAGGTTCCACAACATGTCGGTTGTTGCCATTTTGTACATTTACATTCTTGGTTTATCACTATGCTTCAATTCAATGATGTGCATTATATATGCTGTGATAAAATGTAAATGTCGTTATCAATATTCAAGAAATGATTTATATAACAAATATATGGATGTTATTTATGCTTTATACTATTGGACCCAGCTGGGTGATTATGTTGTGCTTTGGCTATATATACATTGAGCAGATACCCTTGACGTTCGTTGAATGGTTACAGGTACAAGGTTATTTCTCCACTTGACTACAGAGGCCTGCGTTATTCCCCAACGGCGGTTAATTTGGAGATGTCACATTGGACCTCCCTAACCATTCCTCAACTGTATTTGAATCAAGTATGGTATGTGTCATATTTAACCTTATGCAAAATCAGATCCCTGTTAGGAATTATTCTAGGATTCCAATGTCTTGTGAATGACCAATGAATGTCTGATTTAATTAACGATTTAAATTCTATGTTTTCTGCAAATGAGATGTTAGGAATTTAAACAAATATTATATTGGTTATTAAAATATTTTGTGTTTTGAGAAAAGGGAATATCAAATGAAAGTAGAAATGAAGTTAAGCTATTGTTTAATTAAATTGTGAAAATTCATTGGGTTGGGAATATTAGGTTTTTTTTATTTAAATATCCTGTATGAATTTTGGATTCTGTAAATTTTAAAGAATATATGCTTAGAGGTTACCTTCACAATATGTGTAGCTCTTTCCACAAGAATGTTGTCAAAGACTATGCTTGCAACCCTCTCTCCTTTAGGCTTCTTCGAATAAGATGAGTCTAGCCATGCTTGACTCACAAACATTTGTTTCAAAGCAGTCAAAGAACCAATAATGTTTTACAACATTAGGAAAATTGTTGCAAACTTTGTGACACCCGATCTTACCAACTCTTTCTACACATCAGGTCAGTTTTTTGTTTTTAATTTTTTGTGCCTAACATTTGCTTTTATTAATCTTCTTTCTACAAATCTTGCAAGCACCAACCTACTAGAGGCACCAACCCCTTGTTGGAATAGGTTGCCATTGATGTCAAAGGCAAAAATAATCAACACAAACACCAAGAATTGACACATGCAATAACATGCAAGCAACACGCAAGTACATGCAACTCGCATGCAAGTTCATGCAACTCACATGGAAATGCAAGCAACTATCATGCATGGGCATGCAAGCAAATTATTCCATTTATGATGGATTGGCCACAAAATATGAAAAACAAGAGATGCGATTTATAATAAAATAAAATTTATGTTCAAGGCAGTGATTTATGTCTCACTAGAGTTTTTGTTTTAGCACCATGATTTGTAATTTCTCGGCTTGTTTTTAGCAACCTTCTAAAGCATGACAAGTCTAGAAAGCAGCAATAGTTTTTGGAATGATTTGTTTCTAATTTTAAAGAGGAAGAAGTGTACAGAAGTTTTTTTGTTAAGGCCGGTCAGATATACAAAAATTTCCATTTTTGATAGTGATAATTATAGTATATTTTGAAATATATGAGATTTATGCGAAGTGGAACAATTAGTTTTAAAAAAAGAAATATTCCTTAAAAGGTGGCCGAATTCTCTTCTTGGCTAGTGCTCAAATTTGTTTAGAAAAAGGAATTTTTAAAAGGGAGTGTGCAGGTGCAAATGTAATGAAGTTAAGGTAGCAAGTTTTGGTGAAAAAGCAGTGGAAGAGATATGTAATTGAAGGTGATATGTGTAGAAGAAGGTGTAGTTTGATGAGCAAAAAAAAAGATTGCAGAATAAAGTTCATTTTTTAAGAATAAGTTCAAGCTGATTTGAAAATATGTTGGTGCCTCTCTTTTCAGTTTTTGGTTCTAGGTCAGTGCTCAGAC
The DNA here is from genome assembly GCA_007258455.2 of Sequoia sempervirens. Classification (NCBI taxonomy): domain Eukaryota; kingdom Viridiplantae; phylum Streptophyta; class Pinopsida; order Cupressales; family Cupressaceae; genus Sequoia; species Sequoia sempervirens. The sequence continues at coordinate 24,418 of VDFB02269535.1, read as the reverse complement.
AGGAGATGGTGCTTCCAGTGACTTGGTGATCATTTTTTGTAAAAAGAACATCGGTGTCTTATGTGGGTTGGTGCCTACATGATTGTAAGAAAATTCATAAAAGCAATATTTTGTAGTGATTTTCTTCCTGTAATGGTTTTCCATTTAATTCTTGTGTTCTTCTTGCATGTATGGTATCAGAGTGGGTTCCTCCGGAGATAAGCGTAACAAGCTAGATGGCAGATCTTGAGAAGCACACATGGCTGGTCATGATGGATATGGTTTCTCCTCAAATAGGGCAACTTTCTTTGATGGAACTAATTATGCACTTTGGAGCATAAAAATGGAAACATATTTGAGTGCTCTAGGGTTGGATATTTGGCAATCTATAGTTGATGGTTATACAACTCCTAGGACCCCCGCCAAATAATACTGTTGGAAAGAAGGCTAGTGAATGTAATGCCAAGGCAAAGAATGTTATTCTTTATGGGTTGTCTGAATCTGAGTTCGTGAAGGTGATGCATTGCAAATCTGCAAAAGAAATGTGGGATAAGTTGAAAAATATTTATGAAGGAGATGACAAAGTTAAGAAGGCATAGCTTCAAACTCACAAAGGAAAGTTTGAGAGCCTCAAAATCGAAGAAGAGGAAAATATTGCTCAATACCTACTTCATGTAGATGAGATGACCAATACCACTAGAGGTCTTGGTGAAGAGATTGAAGAACCAAAGTTGGGCAAAGGGTTCTAAAGTCTCTCCCTTTGTGATATGATGCGAAGGTCTCTAAGGTTGAAGAAATGAGAGATGAGAACCATTGATCAACCATCCAAAAGGGAGGCAGCCTTCAAAGCTTCAAGAAAAGAAAAAAATAAGGAGCATGAAACAAGTGACGGTGATGATTCAGATGAAGAAGAAGCTCATTTCATGAGAAGACTAAAGAAAGGATCGAGGAAGTACAAAGGCAAGCTACCTTTCAAGTGCTTTAGTTGTGGAAAAATAGGACATTTTGCTTCCAAATGCCCATATGCAAAGAATGAGGGAAGTGATAATGAGAAAAAAACCCAATACTACAATAAGGGTTATCAAGAGAAGAAAAGGAATTTTCAAAAATCCAAAAAGAGTCTTTAGTCCAAAGAATACATCAGCTCATCAAAAGATAGTGGTGGGGAGTTTTCAGTGAGAGAAGAAATACTCTTTATGGCAATAGAAGAAAAAGGTGATCAAAAGGAAGATTTAAAAAATAAGACTAATGAAGAAGATGAAGGTGTAGATCTTGAAGAAGATCTTTGCCTCTAATGAGATTGAAAAGCTTAAAAGATAAATTCAAAATTGAAAGTGCAGCTTCAAGAAGACAATGAATCAAAGGGTAAAGCATCACAAGATTTTGACGAAGCTGAAAAGATGAATGTAGATCTCAAAATTCAGATTGAAGAGGTCAAAAGAATTCAGGAAGAAGTGAGAATTCAATTGAAGATGAAAGAAGAAAACTGTGAAAAACTAGAATCTGAAATTGTTTCTCTAAGGAAGCAATTGGACAAAGTTGTGGCTCATGCAATCAGGGATTTGAAGAACGAAAAGAGTGCAGAAACTTTGAACAAGATCATCAATTCTCAAAAGTCTTTATTTGATAAAAGTGGGCTTGGATATGAAAGAGACCAAAGTTCCAAAGTAGCTAAAACATCCAAGAAAAAAAATGAAGAAAAACAGAAAAGCTATGTGGATAGTCTCAAAAGTGAAGGAAACAAGGTAAAATAAACTATAAAGTCAAAATGCAAGCTCATATTCTAAAGTTAGAAATAATCTCTTCAGAAAACCTCTTCATCCAAGCAAGCTCAAATAACTAGGTTTAATAACTCTTTTTATGGCTATTGTTTTTCATGCAATCATTTTGGTCATAAGGCTATGGATTGTAGGGTACATGCAAGAAATAATTTCAGTCATAGAGCTAGGGATTATGGAGAATAATCTAGAAATAATCTTGCATGGAACAAGAACAAAAATCAAGGTTTCATGAATAGGAATCTGAATTCTTTTCCCCTTTAATGAATTTTAACGTCATCCTACAAATACAATAATTTTGGTCAATACTGCAAAGGTTAATAGAAGTAATTTTGCAGAGCCTCCTAAACAAAGAAGAGAAAAAGGCCAAGGAAACGGAAGAAAATTCAAAAGTCTGGAGAAAGAATAAAGTAGAAGAAAAAGAAAATTCTATGATCATTCAAACAGCCCTACATGCACAAAACGAAGGCAATCAATGGTACATTGATAGTGGCAGTGGCTGCTCAAGACATATGATGGGTGACAGAAACAAATTTCTTACCTTGAAAAGAACAAATGGTGGAACAATAAGGTATGGAGACAGTGGTTCAGCTAAGATTTCAGGTAAAGGCACTCTTCTTCTAGATGATGGAAGAACAAAAATTGAAAATGTTTTAGATGTTGACGGATTGAAACACAATCTTCTAAGTGTTAGCTAGATATGTGACCAAGAACACACTATTACCAATTTTGAAGGATGTGAAATAAGTAAAGCAAGCAGATCCACTGTTGAAGCTAGTAGAGCAAGTAACAATCTCTACATTCTTAATAACATCAAAAGTGAGAAGTGTTGTATGATTCAAGAAGATGAAAGTTGGCTATGGCAAAGGAGATTGGGACACCTAAGTTTTGACAACCTTATCAAGATCAGCAACAAGGAAGCAATGAAAGATATGCCAAGGCTCTCAAAACCTTCAAACATAATTTGTAAGGAATGTCAATTGCGGAAGCAAATTAGAGGAAGCTTTAAGTCCAAAAAGTATTCTACAAGAAAGCCTCTAGAGCTAATTCATATAGACTTATGCAAGCCAACTAGAACAAGGAGTATGCAAGGTGAAAGATATTTTATGCTATTAATTGATAATTTTTTCTAAAATGACTTGGGTTCCTTTCTTGAAGGAAAAATATGAAGCCTTCAACAAATTAAGGCATTCAAAACCTTAGTGGAGAATGAGACTAACCAGAAGACCAAATGTCTTCAATCAAATAGAGGACGAGAATTCACTTCAAGCGAATTTGAAAATTTATGCGAAAAGCATGGGATAAGAAGACACTATTTAGCTGCAAGAACACAACAAAATGGAGTGATTGAAAGAATAGAAGAAAACAATCCAAGGGATGGCTAGAAGCATACTAAATGAATCCAAGGTCCCTAATTCTATCAAAAGAGAAGGATTTCACAGTGCTGCTTATATTCAAAACCGTGGTCTAATCAGAGTAAAGGGCAACAAAACTCCGTATGAATTATGGAAAGGAAGGCCAGCATCAGTGAATTTCAAAGTGTTTGGTAGTACATGCTATATTAGAAGAGACGAAAATCTAGGAAACCTTGATCCAAGAGTTGATAAAGGAATTTTTCTTGCATATTCTTCAAAGAGTAAAGCCTACAAGAGCTATAATAAAAGATTGCACAAACTTTTTGAAAGTGCAAACGTAAAAGTTGATGTAGAAAGAAATCTTCTAGAAAAGATACAAGAGGTTGATGATCAAAATGCAAAGGAGTGCGACAAAGAAAATGTAGAGGAAAGTGAAGTTGAAATAGTTGAGCAGCAGACACCATCAAAGGCACCAACAAAGACGCCATCTAAATTTGTATAAAGGAATCATCCAGAAGATTTGATAATAAAAGATAGTAGGACAAGAACAACAAGAAGGATAGTAAATTATTCAAAAAATGAAGATATGTCCTTCCTATCCAAAATTGAACCAAAGAGTTTCAAAGAAGCAAGTGAAGACACAAGTTGGATAGAGTCTATAAATGAAGAGTTAAATCAGATTGAGAAGAATGATATTTGGGAACTTGTCCCAAGACCCAAGGATAAGAATGTAATTGGTGCTAAATGGGTGTTCAGAAATAAGTTGAATGAAGATGGCCAAGTTGTAAGGAACAAGGCAAGACTTGTATGCAAGAGATATGCTCAAGCTGAAAGTATTGATTTTGAAGAGACATTTGCTCCAGTTGCTAGGATGGAAGCCATTAGAATGTTCTTAGCCCTAGCCAGTTTCAAAAATTTCAAAGTCTATCAGATGGATGTGAAGTCAATGTTTCTAAATGGAAATTTGCCGAAAGAAGTACATATTGAACAACTTGAAAAGTTCATTCTATCAAAAGATCATGACTATGTCTGCAAACTAAAGAAGGCCCTTTATGGGTTGAAACAAGCCCCCAAGGCATCGTACTCAAGACTAGATAAGTATCTACAGCAGCAAGGTTTCAAAAAAGTTATTGTAGACAGCAATCTCTACAACAAAAATGAAGGAGATAATATGTTGATAGTTGTAGTATATGTCGATGATATCATTTTTGGAGGTAGCACTGACAAGATGTGTTGAGTTTTCCATAGATATGCAGAAGGAGTTTGAAATGTCAATGTTGAGTGAGTTATCTTTCTTTCCTAGGCTGCAAATCTCTAAGTCAAATATAGGCATATTCATTTCACTGACAAAGTATATTAAGGAAAGGTTGAAGAAATTCAAGATGGAGGATTGTAATCCATTAAGTACTCCCATGGTTACAAGATGTAAACTAAGTAAGAATGATGAATCTCCTGAAGCTAATCAAACTCTTTCCAGGTCCATGATTGGTAGTTTACTATATGTGACAGCTATACAACCTAATATAATGCAAGCCATTGGAATTCAAGTTACATCAAAGGAAAATCACGTGCATGTGGTCAAAAGAATATTTAAATATCTAAAGGGAACTATGGATTTCAAATTACGGTATCCAAGAGGAAAAGATTTCTCTCACAGCATATACAGATGCAAATTGGGTTGGCAAAGTTGATGATAGAAAGAGCACGAGTGGATGTGCATTCTTTCTAGGAGATTGCCTTGCATCGTGGTTGAGTTAGAAGCAAGCGTCTGTTTCCTTGTCAACAGTAGAAGCAGAATATATTACAACAGCCTCATGTTGCACACAAGTTCTATAGATGAAGCAAACATTGGGAAATGTCAAGATAGAATATGATCGTCCTATCTCTAAAAATTGTTGGACAATACGAGTGCAATTAACATTTCCAAGAATCCAGTAATGCACTCTAGGACAATGTACATCCCTATCAAGTATTATTTTCTAAGGGAAAAAGTGGCAAATGGGCAAGTAAAGTTGGAATATGTAGAAACAAAGGAGCAACTTGCAAACATTTTTACAAATCCTCTTTCCAAAGAAACTTTTGAGTACTTACAATAGACATTGGGAGTGATATCACTCTCCTCAAATCATTGAGAAGTCTAGTTTTAGGGGGATTTGGTTATTGTCATAGTAATTCAACTCTATTGAAAAGAAGTTTCAGAACAGCAAATAGTTCATTTGCCATTGATGTCAAAGGGGGAGAATTAGAGCAAGTGGGAGCAATAATAAGGAAGGCAATAATAAAAAATTGTATTCATAGTTGGGTTGCCATCTATGACAAATGGGAAGATTGTTGGAATAGGTTGTCATTGATGCCAAAGGCCGAAATAATCAACACAAACACCAAGAATCAACACATGCAAGAAAATTATTCCATCATCAAGTATCAAGTGATAAGATTTTATGAGGAAATATATCCTTAAGTGATACAAATTACACAAGAGGAAATTCCATTTATGATGCACTGGCCACAAAAGATGAAAAGCAAGAGATGTGATTTATAATAAAATGAGAACCGGCATGTGATTTAAGGTTTCTAACGTCAAACAAAACATGTAATGTGTAAGTTCCAATAAACTACTTTACTTTGAAATCAACCAATTGTTGATGTTTATATTCAGCTTCAGTCGTATTCTTCCAGCACATAATTTGTTCTTGATTGAATAAATTAAATAATAGTTTGAGAGCTATTTAATTTATGGAGCTCATATTCTTAATTGGCACGAGTTCATATTCTTAATTGGCACGAGTTCATATATGGGTCGACTTTCTTCTCATTGGTTGCATCCAAATGAAAAGGCATTATTGGAGGCCGACTTGAAGACTTGTGAAGAAGCACATGTTTCTATGAGAGCCTTGTAATGTCCCCTTCTAATTGATCTTCCGAGAATCAGAGGATTAGCCTATAACATCGACCCTCGTAGGCTAATGGTTCTGGATAGAGGGTCACTTGAACTGGCACTTGGTCGTGAATTTGCAATGTTGGTACTTGGAGTATGGTGACGGGGTGAATTTGTGCTTTTGGCGTGATATTTGTGCTTAAAATATTGATCTTGACCACTTATTTCACCTTCTCAAGTTTAGGGACCATGTGTCTATATTTTAAAGGGGTCACTTTCTATTTTTCAGTTACTATTCATGACTAAAGTGAAAAAAGACATAACTTAAGTGAATAGTGTTTTCTTAATGAATAGTGATTTCAATGTAAAATCATAAAAGATCTTAAGAAAGTTTGACCCATTCATGTTATGAAGTTATTTTGCTAATTGAAGATTGTGAGTGGGAGATTGTGGAAGAAGGAAAACTAGGGTTTCCTGATTTCAGCAGTGGGTTAAGCCTGGTGGGGCTTTGTTCTTCGTTTTCAAGCTTCTTGATGGTGTGAAAGACCACCTTAAAGTTGCAGATCAGAATTTGGATGCTTTGTTGGAGCCATAAATTGCTATTTGCAAGTGATTGGAGTCATCTTTTGGAAGAGTTTTTGCTGCCATAGACTCCATTTGCATCTACGAAGGAGCTGTTCGCATTTTTTTTAAGGATTTAGGACTGTTTTTTGACACCTACAGCCAGCCGCCATACTTGAGGGTTTGTAGCAGCAAGAAGAAAAGAAACGCCTCTTTAAGGGAGCTGCTATCACTTCAAAAGGGGGCGCCCTTGTTCTAGAAAGCCTTCCAATTCGTTTTTCGGTGGGAGAAACTTGTATTGCATGTTGTGTGAGCAATTTATTAAGGGCGGGTACTGTAGCAAAGCACTATTCACAGTGCTGTTTGGCTGTAAGTTAAATTATTGCATATGATGTATCTAGTTTTGAGTTCTATGTAAGTCATCGATTTTATGTACTCTCTAATGTAATGAAGAACTCATATTTAGCTTTGAAATGGAGTATTATATTCGATGTATCTCAGTAGCTTAGTTATTTTGAGTTCCTATTGCATGTATAAGCTTGCTAAAATTATCAGTATTATTGGCACCAAATACCAAAAACACAAAACACAACAAAAAAATACCAAAAACAAACACAAATCAGACCTACAAGCACGTTGAAATCATCGCAGCAGAGTGTCCGTTCACCACAAGGCTGACCTCTTGTTATTGCATTTTATAATATCTCTATGTCAGCCGACTTTGTTCTTGAAGAGTTGTGTCTCTTCTATCATTTGATATATATATGACTTCATTTGTTCACAAATGACAGTCGATTCATCTCAAGTGCGAGTTCATTCATAAGAGCAGTTCATCATCGTTGAAGGCTGTAGTTCATTGTTGTGAATTTCATTTGATTGGATCTATGTTAGCATCAAGCAAGTGTGAATTCTATCAAGAGCAGCTCCTCCTATCAAGTGCAAAGTTCTTCTAGGGCAGATTGCAAATCCATTGAAGAGCAAATTAGTGTTCAAGGAAGAGCAGATTGTTCTTTGTTATCACAGCCATTGCTGGTGCTGAATATTGGCCTTGTGTGTGGCCACATTGTAAAGAAACTTGTTGCCATTACTTATATATATAAGAGATATATTTGTTGCTGGGATTTTCTCCCTCAAGAGGAGGGTTTTCCCAGGGTATCTGCTATGTTTTGTGTCAAGCTTTGAATTAATTTTTTTGCATGTTAAATCTGATCATAAATCTAACACCAATGACATCTTATATCTGACTAGGATCATTTCTAAATGACATTCCTCCCAACCAGCAATATTTGATCAAAACAATGGCATACTAGATTAGAAATTAATATACTATAATTTAAAACCATTTTTCCAATTAAATGCACCTTTGTTCTACTATATCAACTAGGCCTTTTGTTGATGCAACTCCACCAACCTGCACCCAAAACAATACCAGGATGAATTCAGGCTGCAACTTATTAAAGATCTTGATAACAAATTAATAGCACAAAAAGTTAAATTGAGCAGAATCTTACAAGCAGTATGCTAGTGAACAGTTTTCTGTAAAGATCTAGGCGCCCTGCCATTTTTTAAAAATCACATACGAAGATATAATGAATTTTATTGATTACGAACAGAATCTACAAACAAAATAAGGCAGCGGAAAGACATAATAAATATGTACGCATCTAAAACATTTATGCAGTACAAATGAGGGAAAAAATTTAATGACCATACCTGTGGCAAGAATACTATTTGTAATAGCCTCAGCAAGTCCAACTATATTGTCTTCCTTTTTTAATTTGGGACTGTACTGACTTGGATCTTGAGTACCCAATGCATAATTACAGCCAGAAAAGAATATTTCAGCTCCATCTGGCCTTTTACCAAATTCACTGTGTGAGCTGTCTTCCATCATATCTTCATAGTCATGAAACCTGGTCCATTTCAGAAAAGGTTTACCATCAATAAATGGAAAACCTCTTTTAGGCCAACAAGCCCACAATCAAAAACATTTATAACTTGACTGCCACATGGCAAGTAGACATCTTAAAAACATTTCTAGTTGAATTCACCTTGTAAAAGCTTACCAAGGACGGGGAGGAGGAGGGTATTCATCTGGCATTAAAAGAAATGGATGGAATAGGCCCATTGGGGGCACCTGTCCATGTAAACAACATATGGAACAAATTATTGCGTTTTCATGCATTTGCAAATTATGATTCCACTTATTATTGATTGTTAGAAGCCCATTTAAATAAATTCTAGGTCATGCATTTATTTCAAATATTATGTAAATAATGAAATGGATTGACCAGCAAAAAGATCAACTTTTTATATAGCAAAGAAACCAATGGTAGTTATAAGTTCCAAAAAGTGTGCGTCAAAACATGAAAGATAAAAAAAATCAAATCATGAAGAAATGAGATATATTGTTCTTGAATCTTTGTCCACAAAGACTTGCTTGAAGAGTGACAACCCAATCAGGAGTTTGCAATGGTTGAGATGCAAGACCAATTTAGATAGGATTGGTTGGATACAAGGCCTAGTTTCCAACATGACATATCACTTCGGGATTATATAGATCTCAAGATGATGCATACGTCCAATAGGGGCAATAGAGAACATCATAATGACTTACGCAAGAAAGTTGGAAAACTTAGCCTTCCTTGTTTTGACAGGTCTGGAGAGATTTTAGTGAGACCATGGGTTCAAAGGATGGACACATACTTCAATGCAAACCCCATGCTTGAAAAAGAATCCATAAAATATGTTGTTATGCACCTTGATGGAGTTGCACATAAGTGGTGGCATCATGGGATGATCATAATAGGGCATGCTCAGATTACATCTTATATGAGTTTACTAAGAGACTCGTAGAGGAGTTTGATAAGAAGGATCCAAAATTTCATTTTAAAGAGGTGGCAAAGTTGAAACCTTACTTGTTCAATGAAAAGCAAGTGGTTGAAGAGAAGTTCATAGTAGAAAAATCAGATGAAGTGATTGCTTTGAAACTTGATGAATGTGAGACGGAGCCTCAAGATGACTCTTTGGTCATGCATGCAACTACTATAGATGAGGTTGTGCATGAAGGAATTGACGAAACAGCAGCCTTGTATACACCCCCTAGAGCTTTCTAATGAAGTTGAGACACCTTTACATGATGGGCATGTTGAAAACAAAAGGGACAATGTCTGCAAATCAGCTAATAATGATGACTCTTTACCTCATGTTGGTAATGGTGACACAGGTGGCCTTAGGTTTGACTACCAAACCAAGCCTATGGACAAAGATGCTTATGATGATTTCAATCTGAATGAGTTGGAAAGCGACTTTTTCAAAAAGTCAACTACTCGTGAGGAGCACAGTGAACACTTATTCTCTAAACAAAGCAATCAGCCTTTCTACACATGGGATCCGGAAGTGTTAGCACCTAAGAATGAAAAGGATCCACATTGGGATGAATTTCCTTTTTATTGTAATAATGTCATTATTTCATCTCGAGAGCCATACATAGGGGATGGCATCGATGGTGATGTTTTCGATTTAAAAAAGAAATCTGATTTCACATTGCAGGTAGCTGATCGTGAGAAGAGGCCTTGTAACCTGGTTGATTTGGATTCATAGTTCACTATTGGGGATGATAAGAGAGAGACAAGGTGATTTGGGACAGCCTTGGAGACTTTGATGACAAGTATGACTCTAATTTTGATTTTAACATGCAACATAACAGCAGTTCGTCACTTTTATTTGATTGTGATTGGAAAAGACAATTCTTTGTATCCGCTAAAAACGAGGTGCATATTTTATCAAGTTTGGACAGCAAACATAAGCATGTGGTAAACACAATTCAAAGTGCATCAAGAAGACAAAATGAGCTTAAGATCTCACTTTTTGATTTGCAAACAACGAAGAGCTCTATGAAAGAATTTAAAACAGCTTATTTACACAAGATGCATGATAGAGATATAGCCACCAAGTTTGCAGATGAGACTGTGTCCTTGACCAAGCAATTAAGGGGAGAGGTTAGTGAGCTCACCATTGAGCTTAATTCTATGAAGCTTGCTTTGGAGAGTGTCCAAGGGGCACTTCTTGAAGCAAATGATCAGCTCTATGAGGCTCAACATTTTATAGAGTAGAAGAATAGATAAAGGGCTAAGGAGAACAAACAAGTATTGAAGGAGCTTGATTTCATTCAAGAGGAGTAAGATCTTGCACATTGTCCTAAAAAAATCAGAAAATAGGAGTTTGGATCAAGAAGATTGATCTGATTTGGGAGTTGAGGACAATCATCAATTTGTTGATAATCCTTTATTTGAGTGGGATGTTGATTTGACTCATGATAATCCACTTTTTGAGTTGGATGACAGAGACCTAACCAATTTCAATAACGAAAGTGGATTTGATTACAAGATTTGGAACCCAGGTGCAGTTTCGAGTCATGAGGTGTTGTATCAGGATTGGAGTAGTGGTTCAACTTCCAATATTAGTACTGCTGCCCACTTCCCGATCAGCTTGTACATGACTTTGGATTCAGATTTGAAGATGAATTGGATGGTTTCTTCAATCCAGGAGTTGAGTAGTTCATGGTTGGGGCTAGATGGCAAAGGTGATTTGATCCTAGGAGATGATATTGTTGCTACCTACATACTCATCTCTCCTATGTTTTCAATAGGATTTCAATTTGATTATGGCTGCCCTAATGTTTTTTTGTTGGTTATAGTGACATCTTTTGATGAGCAGACTAATTTTGAGTTTTGGCAAGCTTTCGGGCAGCTAGCTATGAGTGTTTTTCCGAACACAATTCATTCATTTATTGCTTCCACTTTGGCAAATGATGCTCGATGCAGTTACTTCATGGGCATGATATAAATTATTTCAGATGATGTCTTGATTATTGTAGTGGTTTGGGTGTGTCAATGTGTTTAAAACCTTTCTTTTGACACTTGGGGGTTAACTATTAAGTCTTGATGTTATGATTTCAGCTTGCAACAACAGAGGCATTTCCTAGTTAGCAGATTTCAGAGATGTGGCAATGATTGACTTGCTTCATATTTGGGGCATCATGAGGTGTGATGTCGGGGTTCATTTTCTATGGTTGAACAGGATGTTTTTAATGCTGCCCAAGATCGTGATTGGCAGTGAGTTTCTTGGTATGGTCTTCTCTAAGTTGCCTTGGCATGATATATTTCACGGCATTGATTTCAATCCTTTCAAGTATTTCAATATGGGCTTTGATGATGTTTACTTTTCGGGGTTCTAGGATAGGGGAGTGCAGTTTGGACACGATGGTTCGATAGTTATGATCAAAGTGGCGTAGCGTTAGCATGGTGGTTCCTTTCTGAGACTAACTTGGACCCCCAGCATCATATTGTTTGGTAGTTCAACAACCATTTGGGATGAGAAAGCTAGTGCTAAATTTCTAGAGTTTACTCCTATGGCACATTAGTTTGGTTCTCTTAGTTCAACAACTATTTGGGATGAGAGACCCAATGTTAACTTTCTAGAGTTTACACCTGTGGCACATTAGTTTGGTCCTCTCAAAGAGCATTTCTTTGAGGGGTTGATCAATTTTACATAGTATTTGATTACTCTTCTTACAGGAGTTTTTCAAGAGGTCTCTTGTGTTGGTACCTCACAAGACAGTGATTTGAGAAGATGGTGTTATAGATATCCTAAGTTGACTTGGGACCCTAGGATCTTATTTGGTTTCATTGTGGATCACTTTGTTGTTTCTGGAGTTCTAATCGCATTGCTTGAGGACAATCAATCTTTGGGAAGGGAGGACTGTAATGTCCACTTTTTTCGGTGTCCTCTTTTTTGGCCTTTTGGAAATTTGATCCACTTACTATTTTTAGTAAGTGATATTTTTAGTAACTAGTATTGGCGATAGTGCAATGTAGGGTATCTTGTTTGGGCAGTGTGTGGCGATTGTCAAGTGAGCTCAAATGTTTTCTGTCAGTTTGGTGATTTTGAGTATTTACTATTTTTAGTAGTGCTATAAATAGTAAGTATATTTTCGGTAACTAGTCTTGGCCAAAGTTACTTCAACACTGTCTATTTCCAGTTTGGGTGTTAGTATAGCTAAGGTTCGATTTAATTATTATTTGTATTTCTCACTTAAGTTATGTTAATAAAGTTTCTTAAACTTAAGTGAACGGGTCAGGGGATCATACAAAAAGCACCTTGGAGTCTAATGTAATGATTTAATGTTGTTGATGTTATAGCAGCTTCGGGCTCATCCTTCCAGCCTCGAGTCAAGACATAAAATTGCATATAGCCTATCGGCTATTTATTTTATTGAGATAATTAAAGTGAAGAGAAGCTTCACTTGGCAACAATTAATTAATAAGTTGGGCCAACCTTCCTTGTAATTCGCATCACTTATTTGTAATTATATTTTCTTATTGTGGCTGACCATGCTCTTGAAGAGGTGCGACCTCTCTCTCAATTTGTATTTATACAAGGTCATTTTCATTCCATTTCATATCAAGCAAACTCGATTCCCTCCTTCATTCAAGTGCAAATTTCTCCAAGAGCAGATTGCGAATTCCTTCAAGTGATTGGCCTCATTGTAAACTGAATTGTTGCCATTATTATATATATAATAGAGATCTTTGTTGTTGGGTTTTTCTCCCTCAACTGGAGGGTTTTCCCAGAGTATATGCTATGTTATTGTGTCTAACTCTTGAAGTCAATTCTGAGTTTTATATCTGATCATAAAACTAACAAATGTAGTTTTAGAAAGCAACAAAAGCTAAATAGTTTCCTTATGAGCTTGGACACCCAAGGGAGGTATAAGGTGTTTTTTTTAAATAATTAAAAATAAAGTGCTCATAAAGGGGGTCGTTGGCTTTTGGACGGAAAGAAGATTTGAAATTGTTTGCCCTAATTCCCTTTTGGCTCTTTAAAACCTCTTTTTAAGGCTCATTCGCACATCCCGGAGTTCAAAACTTAACTGGAAGTTGTTGGATTATTTCCAGAATATTGTTGTGTGTTGAAGATGAAAACTCTCATCATTTCCAGATGGTTTCGGTGGTGAGAGATCCACCCTAGCTGGATTTGGAGTGGTTCCATCTCAGGAATCACCTAGGGCGTCATAGTTTAATGATTTACAATATTTTTTTAAGTGAAAGATGAAGATCTTTGAGTATTTTTAAAGTGGGTTTTGGTATTTGGTGTGTTGGACTCATGGTTCAAATTTGGGTTTGATTTTGTGTTATTTTGGAACTGTTATAGTGGTTTGAAAGCTTTCTTTTGAAATCTAGAAACATTTCTTATCAAGGGCTGATATTGGAAAACAATTTATAACTTTGTGCACATTCAGGGTTTCATTTGTTAGTTTTATGATCAGATTTAATGCACAGAAAATTAATTCAAAATCAGACACAATAACACAGTAGATACTCTAGGAAAACCCTCCTCTTGAGGGAGAAAAACCTAGCAACAATATATCACTTATATATTGAATCAATCACAATAATGATCTCCTTACAAGAGGCCAATATGCAGGCCCAAATACATGCACCAAAGAGTGATGCAACACAGCAATACAAAGAGACAAATTGCTGATGAAATCTCAGCCACCAATAATGTCGATCTGCCTTGAGAAGAACTCGCACTTGCGATGATGGACAAACTATGAATAAATGAATGCCAAGAGAGATACAATGAAGAAGTATAAATACATTATGGAATGGAGGGACGTGTCCCTTCAATAAACACAAGTCGGCCTTGAGCAAATAATTGTGCCTCTACACCAGAGGTCGGCTCCTTTAGAAAATCGTGCCACTTCATAATGTGCCTCATAAATAAATATTAATTAATATGAGCAAATAACGTGTCTCTTGAGCAATCGCAATCTTCCATAAATTAAATAGCCTTAGCTACATTTAATTTATTATTCTTGTAACAAGGAGATCGGCTAGAAGGATAAGACCGACATTGTCATAACATCAACACTCCCTCTCAGCTAGGGAGGATTCTTCTAGCTACACAAGACATATCACCTCATTGTGATGTCCATCACAATGGCTACAACCATATGTGAAAAGAAAGATATCACCTCATCGTGATATTAAATATCACCTCAACGTGATATCAACCATAATGGCTATAACCATATATAGTATGTACAAGTGTTCATCACTTCATGATGTTGTCACCTTAACATGACTTTCACCATGGCTCTCCCAAAAGGTGAAACACAAGTACAAGAAAATCATCACAGACTCTCTCACGTGATGTTGTCATGGAGTCACACACATGACATCCACCATGGCTCTCCCAGAGGGTGGAAACAAGGGCTTTCACGTCAAACTTCTCTTGTAGAGAAGAATGCATTAACAAGGGATTTCACCTTGAACTTCTCTCACAAAGAACTCATTAAAGAGGATCACTAATATTGAGACTCCTTCTCAATTAGGGTTGAATTCTCCACCATACCAAGCTTATCTCGAAAGTACACAAACTTTATCCTAGAGAGAGGCCTGGTGAGAATGTCTGTCGTCTACTCATCAGTGCTAATATACTTCAACTGTATAGCTTTCCTCAATACCATATCTCTAATATAATGGTAATTGATCTCAACATGCTCGGTTCTGTCATGAAACAAAAGATTGACAGAAAGCTTCACATAGCTCTGGTTATCACAGTGAATGATAGTAGGCTCCATTGATTGTCCAAACAATCCTGCAAGGAGCTTACTAAGCCACACTACTTCTCGAGGTGCCACACAAGCTACAATGTACTCTGCCTTTGTTGTACTCAATGCTACAGATGACTGCTTCCTCCTGCACCAGGATATCATAGCAGATCCCAAACTGAAGCAACATCCAGAGGTACTCTTTCGATCAGTGGCACTCCCTGCCCAATCAGAATCAATATAACCATGCAGCTCCAAGTCCAAATCTGAAAAATATCTCAACCCATATCCAACTATGTCACACACGTATCTCGGGATATGTTTCGCTACAACAAGATGTACCTGACTGGGATCACAAATGAACTGACTAAGTGCACTCACTGCATAGCAGGTATCAAGTTTGGTGTTCACTAGATACATCAACGATCCAATCAACTGCCTGTACATCGTGGGATCTACCAGGTCTAAACTAGCTACAGCCTCCTTCAACTTATGTAGCTTGGTTTCCATAGGTGTAGACATGGATTTGTAATCCATCATGCCAAACCTCTTAAGTATGTCAATGGTGTACTTCCCTTGACTTAGAATCATCTCATCTAACTTCTGCCAAACTTCTAAGCCAAGGAAGTAATGCATGATCCCAAGGTCCTTCATTTCAAACTCAGAGGCCAACTCCTTCTTGCATTTGAGAATGAGGTGATCCTCTCCATTAAGAATCAAATCATTAACATACAAGACCAAAATCAATGCTTCACCATCAATTACCTTAAAATACAGATTTGAGTTTGCATCATTCTTCGAGAAGCCCAAGCCTGACAAGTAACGATCAATCCTTCTGTACCATGCACAAGGATCCTACTTAAGACCATATAAGGCCTTCTTCAACCTGCAAACATGAGACTCCTTCCCATGTACCTCGAATCCATCAAGTTGCTCGATATAAACTTCTTCCTCAATCACACCATTTAGAAAAGTTGTTTTCACATCCATCTAATGAATCTTCCATCCTTTAGATGCAACAATGGCAATAATGGTTCTGACAGAAATATAGTGAGCAACTAGAGCAAATGTTTCTTCATAGTCAACTCCCTCTTTTTGTGAGAATCCTCTAGCCACGAATCTTGCCTTGTACTTCTCAATGCTCCCATCAGCCACATGCTTGATCTTAAAGAGCCATTTTGAAGATACCATAGATTTTCCTTCAAGTCTAGGAACGAAATCCCAATCATTCTTGAGAATTGACTGATACTCCTTTGTCATAGCATCTTTCCAAACTTGTTGACTAGAAGCTTCCTCAACATGGAAGGCTCGAACTCAATAATCTAACTCATCAAAGCAATATAACTAGAGAACTTGTGAGGTCTCTTGCTTTCTCTAAATGTTCCTCTTGGAGCTGCAAACCTTTCTACCTCATGCATTGTTTTTCTAGCCCAAAGAGGGTTTTTTCTCCCAATCACAATATCGCTAGGCCCATCAATAGGTTCCAAGGGCTCAACTGGATTATTATCTTCCTTCAGTTCCAAAGTATCCCTTTGACTCTCAGGAGTATGGTCAACTTCCATATCCTGAGAAGACTCTTCATTATCAATCTCCATATGAGTACCCTTGGATGTCCTGAATGCAACATCTTCCTCAAATGTGACATCCCTACTGATCTTGATCAACTTTTAACCTGGAATGTAGATTTTGTAGGTTTTTTATGTCTCACTGTAACCTACAAATATCCCCTTTTTGCCAGAAGGCTCCAACTTTGTCCTCTTTTCCTTCGATACATGACTATACACTCGACATCCAAAGATCCTTAAATGACTCACTTTTGGCTTCTTCCCAGTAAAGTCTTCTTCAGGAGTCATGTTCTCCAGGATCTGGTGAGGACTTCTATTCTGAACATAGACTATTGTCCTTGATGCTTCTGCCCAAAGGAAGGTCTGCAGATCTTGGTCACGAATCATGGCTTTAGCTGCTTCCACGATTGATCTATTCTTCCTTTCAACAACACCATTATGTTAAGGATTATAAGGGACACTGAACTCCCTCTTAATCCAGCTTCAATGCAGTAGTTCAAAAAGCTGTCGGAAGTGCACTCTCCTCCATTATCGGATCTCAGGACTTTGATCTTCTTCCTGGATAGATTCTCCACCTGAGCTTAGAATTCCTTGAACCTTTCCAATACTTCCTCAAATTCTTTAAATTTCAAGAAATAAATCCAAGTCTTTCTAGAGTAGTCATGAATAAAAAGAATGTAATACAAGAAACATCAGGAGCATTCATTACAGGATTGTTTAAAGTGCCGGAAGTAGTCATCTGTTGGGTTATTGTGTCTGATTTTGAACTATTTTTTTGTGTATTAAATCTGATCATAAAACTAACATGGTATCAGAGCGGGTTTGAAGAAGATCGTGATCAGATTTTTTCATTACAGCAATACTCTTTTCTCTCTCTCATTATCGTCTATCTCTATCTCTTCGTCAAGATGATGAACGGTCTTAAGATTGAGGATAGACTAGAAGGCACTACAAGGTTTAGATTTAAACAAGGTTATATTTTCAAAAAAAAAACATCAAGGGCAGTCATTACAATCAAAGGCACTACAAAGAGGTATGATGTAAATTCTGATTTTCTGTTTTATGACAGCAGTCATATTTTTTAGCATAACCATGAGATAGCAGCTATGTCAGATAACGGGAATGATGTTGAGGGATTCCCCAATGCTGGCACTCAAGATGTGAATGTTAAATATCAGGAATGTATTGTGGATTTAAGCCACAAAGATTCTGATTTTGCATATCATACTATGAGAGATGTGGAAAAGACACAAGATGTGTAATGGGTGGTTGCAAAGAGATAGAAGGACAAAGTTGTTGGCTGAAATAAAACAGCACTTGCAAGAGCTCAAGGAATGATGTAATCAGCTAGATCAAGCCAAGAGGCAAAGGGAGTCACACGCTAGATCTCTATTTCTTCCAAGGAAAGGATGCATAGTGATCGTACAAGCAAAGGTCTTGTGAAGAAAGCAAGCAAGAAGAGTATGTAGATTTGGGTGGACAAGCAAAAAGGTATGGGTCAGAAAAATTTGCTCTTGTACCTGATTTGCATTATGAGTTGCCTTTGTTTAAGGGACCCTTGAAGGCCCAAACCCTAGAGGAGGTTAGAGTAGTTGAGCATACAATTAGTGGATCAGCCACTAATGTCAAATGTTCACATGAAGAGGGAGTCGTAAGTGATTCAATTTGTGGTAATTCATTGGTCCTCCTTGAAGATGTAGAGTTGGTCAATAACGGAGTGCAATCCTATCATCATATTGATTCTTTGGTTGCATTGGAGGCTGCCCTATGTCAAAGATTTGTGATGGGCGCCATAGAGGCAATTACCTTTGTTGGGCAGACATGGGACATGAAGCTGAATCTTGATACAAGGTATGGAGGTATTGCTATAATGTTTGGTTTTCAGTTACTAATGCGTGTGTTCAGACTAGATAATGTCATAGGGGTTGATAGCAAGCATGGGGATCTTGGCCTTCTTGCCTTAGTTCATGACAACCCACTCCATACTTTGCTAAGGGATGGCTACTCTACCTCATTGCACATGGATACCCTATAGGCTACTTGGGGGATAGAGCTGTTTGGATGTTTTCGAGAGGTTGGGATCATTGTTTCACCATTGGGGAATGGTGTATGGATGATACTCTATCATCATATAACATTTTCGATGGTACTTCTATTCACTTGAATCCAATTTTCAATCAAGAGATTGTTGTTCGAATTTATAACAGCAACATGAGAAGGGCTGATGTGTTCTTCCAGTCACCTATAAGGGGCATATTGCACATTCACATGGAAACCTTTGAAGTGGGAGAGTTGGTGGGTGTTGATAGATCCTTGAGGTACATCTATGTCCTCAATTTTGATACATATGGTAGTATGATGATATGGGATCCAGGTGGTGGTAAGCTTGTCATTGCTTGAAAACAAACAATTTCGAAATGGAGGATTGTAATGTCCCTTCTCAAACAAACAAGAAAAAATTAGGCAAAAATAATATTTAAATGGGGCTTGGGCAGCCTTCGTAGAAATAAGGAGAACGAAATAAAATAAAATAATTTTTTTTTTTTAAATAAAATTGAAAATAATTAAATTTGAATTTTGGGGCCCAAATTAGGTTAGCTAGATTGGAGGGAAAAGGGGAAGTTTGATATAAATACAAGATCATTTGAAGGCTTTTGAACATCAACGAATTTATCTCTGCATTTCTAATCTACAGTTTGGCGAATATTCTAAGGAAGAAAACCCATATGAATATAGGAGAAGTTGGACGAAACCCTAGCTTCTGCAATGGAGAACTTCATGACGGAAGTTCACATGGGCTTCAATGGTGATTCTTGCTAGATTCACACTCAGATTTTTGTATCAGCATAGGCATCTAGTTTGGTGGGGCGAATTGGGCAAGTTAGAAGGTGTTCTTCAGATTCTCAAGGGTTGCAAACCCTATCAGCAAACCAACAAACCAGTGCACCCCTTTGGTAGGGTTTAGGTGTCATTTATATCATATATTTGCATTGTATATAGCATTGGTGCGAACTGGGGCAATTTTGCCCCAGCTAGGGTTATAGTAAGAGGTGATTTTCATTGCATAGATTGGGGTTTCTTCATATCAGCGACCTTCTATATGTGTTGGGCATGTTTGGAGCCCATTTCATTGTGTTATTGCATCATTACATAAGTCTGATTTTATAGCAGCAAATAAGATGTTTAAATATCAGAATTTTGGCACATGTTGGTGAATGTTTTGATGGTCTTGTTGTACCCCAAAATTAAAATTTTTGTTACACTTAGACATTTTGAAGAAATGAGGTAATAGTCTTGTCAAATCGATCAAAAGGTCAAAATTTGGGTGTGCATGTGTCTTGCATGGAGGTTAAAACACAAAATTTTCAATTTAAACGATGCAGATGCCTTCGGCGGCAGCACAGAGCCGGATCTTAGTTTTCATCCTAAATTTTAGGAAAGCTGCTGTACAGAAATTTTACCGAAATAGTAAAGTTTTAAGGTTTTTCACAGGTTTCTTTGAAGCGGATGCAGCAAAATTTTCTAAAAATATAGAAAGTTGGTCCGACGAGTCCGGCCCGATTACTGATTGGCTCAAAATGTGTCCGTATCAGGCTGGTGCAGTCAGAATCTTAAAATATTCAGTTTTGCCCTACTGGGTCTATTCAGCTTTTTCAGAAGCATATCTGGAGTTCTGAGGTCACCAATGGAGGTCATCCGACTGCCAGGCGTCAGTTTTAGCATTCAAAACTTCCAGCAGAAAGTGAAACGATGAACATGCACGAGGATCGAGGAAGAAAAGTGAAAAGTCATGAAAATTTTCTAAGTCTGCTGAGTTTGGGCGCCCCAGTTGGAGAAAGGCGCCCACCTTTTTAGGGCATCAGATGAAGAAATTAGGGTTACGGTCTCCAATGAAAGTTGTTCACTGTTCAGTCGGCTTCGAGATGGATATCCCCGTCAGAGCATCAGATGATCCAGTCTCCGGCAAATTCAAGTTGAAGTCAAGGTATAAAATGAAAATCTGGAACTTGAAGAAGATGAACAAATTGAAAATTTTTCTAAGTCTGGAGAAACTGGGCGCCCCAGTTGAAGAAAGGCGCCCAACTTTTCAAGGGTGCAAACAGAGGAATTTGCAGTCGAAGCTATAACGGGATGTCTTCAGAATTCAACTGGCTTTGCAGTGAGCTATTAAGCACGACAAACGGAGCTCGCAGTCATCAGATTCAAAAGGCTGAACAGAAGGTCCGACGAGAGGTGAAAAGAGAAATTCAAAGCAAAAGTAAAAAAGGTGAAAAATAAACTAAGTGTTGGTAAACTGGGCGCCCCCAGTCAAGATAGGCGCCCAACCTTTTGAAGGGTGAAAATTCACTTTTTGACAAAAGTGTCTCCAGAGGACCCCTTTTCATTTTCAGTCAGCTTCGCGATGAGCACAAACGTTCAGCGATCCGACACTCGGAGCTTAAGATCCAACAAGGTCGCCCGAAGAAGTGAAAGACATGAATAAATTGGAAAATTTTCTAAGTCCGATGGAAGTGGGCGCCCCCCTTGAAGAAAGGCGCCCAAGCTTTAAAGCCTCCAGATGATGGAATTTGCAGAAGTAACGTCCAAGAAGGCCTCGCCAAAATCAGTCTGGCTATCCAACGAAACACTCAGGCAGTCAGTCCGATCAACGTAGCTCCCGGAATCGAAGATTCACCAGAAGATCAAAGGGAGAAGGAAGAGCTTGGAAGTCAGGAAAATGGCTAACACTGGAGAAGTTGGGCGCCCCTAGAAGGAAAAGCCTCCCGTGAATTCGGAGGTCGAAATCAAGTTTTTAGCAGGAGGTGCCTCCAGAACATCTTCTTCAGAATCAGTCCGGCTCCGCAGTGAACCACTCAGCTCGCCTGTCGGGTACACCAATCAACGAGAAATCAGAGGCGAAGTGGCATGTTAAAATGGAGAAAAGTTTAAAAAGTTGAAATTTTGACTAACACTGGTGAAGTTGAGCGCCCCTCTTGGAGAAAGGCGCCCAAACCTTCATGCCTTAGAAGATTTTTGAAGATTTTCAAAATTTCAAAATTTGCTTGAGAAGAAGATGGCGTCCAAACTTGAGAAGCTGAGATTTAGGGTTTTGAAAATAAAAGCAAAAAAAAAAAAGCAAAACCTAAAATCGAACCCTAAGTCTATTTAACACTTCTTTTCAATGTATTTTTCATTATTTTTGCAGGTAGCATCTAGAGGAGAAAGTTGGAGCAGCAAGTTTGAGAAATTTTTGTGATTAAAGAGTTCATAGTTGCTGGTTTTACATCAGATTTTTCAGACCAGCAAGCATAAACCATTGTTCTTTCAAGCTTTTTGTTCCAGAAGATCAAGTTTTTCAAGCAGGAGGCCAAGGCTTTCAATTTTTCAGTCATCTGGGTCTTTTTGCCTCTACCTTCTGAAGAATTTTTCAAGAACTTCATCAAGTTGCAGCAAGTGCTTTTATCTTGCATGTCAGTGAAAACATCAGTGCATTCAAAATTCAACCATCTGGGTCCTTTCCAATCAGTCTTCTGAAGAAAACCCATATCGCAGCTTTTTTCCAAAAACCTAGGGTTAGCCGCTTTTTCAATCAAACGTCAGAGTTTTGCAAATCCAATCAACTGGGTCCATTTCTAACGATATTCTGAACAAAACCCAGATGCCAGCTTTTTTCGGGAAAAATTGAAGAAATTAGGGTTTGCTGTTTTTTCAGTCAAAATTCAAGATTTTCAAAAGCGGGCCGATGCAGGTTGTCTTACGCTTCGTCATTACGAGAACAAAACCCATATCTCGAAAAATTTTCAAAAAAATTGTCCGTTGGAGCAAGAAAATCAGCATTCTAAAAATAGAAGTTGCTTAGAACTTGTCTGAACCTAGGCGAGTTTACAATCATTCTTCAAGTTTTCCGAAATGGAGTACACTCCCAATGTTTTCAAAGTCGAATCAGCACTTTCCGATTACATCAAAAGCGGTAGAGACGGACACATCATGTCAAGCGATTGATTCGACCTACCGCGCCTTGGAAGCGGGCAACACTTCAATCAAAACTGGAGTCGTGGACTCCACCATAGCGGCGTCTATTCCTATATCAGTTGAGCCTTGAGTTCGTAATAAGCTTGCATTAAGCATTACAACCCGGCTACTAAAGGGAGATCGATCCCGGCCGGATGGCGAGGTTGATTTGCAGTCTAAAGCCTGACATGGTTGAAAAGTGTTTTTCCATTCCCCCATGGCCTGAAAGTGTAACTCTTTCGAGGGATGAGTGTGAAAAGATGTGGAATATGCATAAGGACAAATACAGCAAGAAGATTGCCCAGAAATGGATGAAAGAAAAACATAAGACATTGCCCAAGAATGTCGGACGAGGGGAGTTCAAGGACGAGGTTGCTATCATCATCACTTTGCTCAATAGGGTCACTGGTTCCGAGGATGCCACCAAGTTCCAACCTTGGATGTTTTATGCCATACCTCACATTATGAAGAAAACCGAGTTTTATGACTGGCCTACTTTGATTAGTGACTGCCTACATCAACAAATAACAGACTATTTCCAGTTTCATGTATTTCACATGGTGTCATATCTAGTCTACCTGGTGGCCTATCAAGGTCAATTCAGAGGATTGAACACAGAGGGATCTTTGAGCGTACAACACATATATAATTATTATCCTCAGCTGGAGTTCACAAAGTCGTTGCACCACTACAAAAGGGTGAACGAGGCATTCTTGATGTACACGGTGCGTGACTTAGACAATGAATTGCACGTCCGCATATCTTCAGTTGCTAGGGCAGCAATGGCGGAATAGGCAGATTGGTTTATACAGTTTCCTACCTTTACCTATCTCAGGGTTTATGGTTATTCAGGTGCCCCGCTAATGTTGCCAAGGTATCCGTCAGACGAGGTTATCTTCATGGAATTCTTGAGGCAAGCTCACGGTGTCCACAGTCTTGAGAAATAGAAAGAAACCCTCTCTTCACTTTCCATTAGGGTTGGGTATTTATACATGCAGGACTGCTGCAGATGCCAGGACAATTGGAGAAGAATTACATAAATTCGGTCTCAAATCCTACAGTGAGAGGCGGTCATTTGATCCTCATGGTGTCTATGCTGGCCGGTTGGAGAAGAATTACAATCACATACCCGCACTTGAAGATTTTTGGGCTAACTGTGCAGATGAGTTTGAAGTGCGAGGGCGTAGTTACAGCAGGTTGACTCTCCATCAGATGAAAGACTGTTTGAATGAAGACATTGAAGGACTCTCTGATGATGATGAAGATGTTCTTCTACCGATGTACGCTCAGAAAAGGATCAAGGATCAGCCTCTTCCACAAGTTAATTGGGCAAACAAAGAATCTCTTTCAGTTGAAGACAGAACAAGCCAAGTCGTGGAGTATAGTAAGGTTTTCTTAGTGCTTAAAAGGAAGAACTCTATTCCAGTAGCAGAGCCGCCAAGGATAATTCCCTCTTCTTCTACAGCACAGTCAAAAGGAAAGGGTAAAAGTCAGTCTCAAGATGGCGTCAAAGGATGTAGATCAAATAAAAATGTAAAGAGAAGGTTGGATTTCTCAGGCATAGTCATACGGGAACAGCCTACAGTTGATTCAGAAGTTCCTCCTGACGAGCCCATACCTCAGAATGAAGCAGAGGAGCCACCTTTAACACATGTTCCTGTACCTTTGACGGGTTCTTCACCAATTCACAT